>JAJOOR010039602.1:0-11542 GCA_036250505.1 Solanum acaule | reverse complement strand
AAAAAGTGTGAAAGTAACAATCGTTTAACCATTAACAAAAAGTGTGAAAGTAACAATCGTTTAACCATTAACAATAAGACTAGTAAATTTAGTATAGTCTTATTGGGTTATCGGTTTAACCATTAACAAAAATTATAAAATCGGAAACCGAACCAATAACCCAATAAAAAATTTTGCAAAACCGTTTAAAAACCGTTAGCCCAATAACCCAATATCAATAAACCAATAGTGTTTTTTTCGGTTCGGTTTATTGGTTAAATCGGTTTATGCACACCCCTACATATGTTACTAATATATTTTACAAATATTTGAAAGCTATCTCAAAAAAGATTTTACTTTTTTTTTTAGTTAAATGTTTTATTAGTTTAGCTTAGTTTAAATTATGGATATGTTGTTGAATTAGTTATTTCTATTAAGTTAATTATTTTATTTTGTTAAGATTAAGAAGCTCATTAATTAATTAATATCAATTCATCTTATTTTCAAATTTTAGCTGGATTTGCTAATCAAAATCAATTTGACTACAACATTAATTTCGTATGGTTAAATTGTTAATTCATGTAGTCTTTCTAATTGCAAACATAACCCTTTTATTGTAATAGTAACTACCCTTTTACCTTACCCTTTTAAGACTCCAAGTTGAGCCATACAATTCCCAATTTCCAGCAGCCCAATGCCATCATCCGAAATTCCCAGCCCATTCCCTCATTCCCTTTTGTTTTTTTAAAAAGTTCCAGCCGACCCATCAACAAACATACCCAGCCCAGCCCATTTAATGTATCAACAAAGAACCCATAATAACCCAGAACCTTTCCAACGTTAACCCAGCTCGTTCTAACGATAACGAGAAAAGGATCAAAATTGTTCTTTATCTTTGAGTTAAGAGTCAAAGTAATCCTTATATTTTAACATGGAGCACTAATAGTCCTTCATGTTTCAAGAATTGGTGCACTTTTGATACTAGATTCACCGCACGTGCGTTGCAGGTGGTTTCGTCGTCTTGAGGTTGATTCAACAATGAAAATGAATTGGGTGTCGCATATGATAGTTTGAAGTCCTGTTTCTCTGTGAATTATTTTGTTAATGTGTAAAGGGGTATGATAAGTTTCTGTGCAAGTATCTTTGACGTGTATGTGAAGTCTTCATCTCCCTATACATGGCGATGTTTATTGTCAATGTATATTTGAGTTGTTTGTAATATGACTTTGTATGTTATTATTAATTACGCCATATACTTTGTGAGGTGTCAGTTAAGTTAGCTTCGTGTTGTAAGGCATGTGTAGGCAATGGTAATATCCTATATTTGTTGCTACGACACATGTTTCGAATTAATTCTGCATGAATTGACAGTTTTGTCTGTTACTTCTGTTCTGTCATGTTTAACATGTCCCCTTTAAATAGTGTATTATAATGTAAGTGTATAATTACATAATAGAATATATAGAACTGTAATGTCATATTAGTTCGTTCTATGGTGTTGTTCATATAGTCATCCCTTCGACTAAACTTTTGAATACATCTGAATAATCTTTCATTTGATTCATTTAATGTGTTAATTTTCCCATCTCCGATTGCTTCGATTTCTTAGCATTTATCAAATCTCGCCTAAAACTTCCTTGTACACAATATTTCTTGTGTATGTCCCTTTGTACCGTTCTGGTTGTTCAGTCATGACCAATACCTTTGTTGTCGCCATAGATATTCCTCTTGATAGTGCTACGTACAGTTGACCATGTGAGAAGACATGTTGTGGTAGGTACAATCCAACATTCGGTATTGTTTGACCTTGTGCTTTATTTATTGTCATTGCAAAACATAGACGTATTGGAAACTGTTTCCGAATAAATTTGAAAGGATATCCTTCATTCTCCGGTGGTGATAGTTGTATCCTTGGAATAAACACTTGTTTTGTTGCATATTGACCTTGAAACTGTAAACTCCTTTCCTGGAAGATGCCAATTCCTTATCGAGCTTAACTCCAAATGATGTAAACGCAAAGATGCTATTGTACGCGCGTATATTTTTCCTGAATAACTTGGCATCTTCTGAGTCAGACACAAATAATTCATAAAAGTCATCGGCCACTTCATTAGGTGCTAAGCTGATATAGCCACCTCCGCAACAGAATGTCGGGGGTTCATATTGAAACCTCAGAGCATTGCAGTAGGTGCAATCTATTTCTTCTTCTAGTTTATGACTTGATGTTGTTGTCAAGTTGCAATTAATTACTGCTATACCGCCCAACAAAACAGTATTAATGAATGATTTGTATTTATGGTGATAGCACTAAATGTTACGTTGTTGTTAGTGTATAGTATCTGAGTTTATATACCTCCATCATCATTCACCTCTGATATAGCCATACGTTTAACTGATTTTTTCCGCTTCTTCACCTGTGGCTCATGAGCGTGCTCATCTTGTATTTGATTAGTTGATGCCACGAATTTTTGAACTCGTCGCAAGGCCCTTTCTACATCCGTGAGTATTTTGCGCTTGATCGCTGTTGAAAATGTGATGTGATGATATGATGTTAGAATTGCAGTATATTTAGTTGGTTTGTGAGATTGATTTTGATGTTAAAGATACATTTTCGGGAACAAACCTCTTGTTTTGGGCTGCTTATTCTGTTGCACTTCCATCTTTAATTGCTCTGTCTTTGAGAGAATGGTTTCCTGTTTGAAATTTGTTGACTGTAAAAATACATTAGTTGAAAGCAGAATTGGGGGAGTGCTTATAAATTGTGTACTTATGCTATTATCTATATATAACAGGATAGTCTCTACGTAAGATGCTGAAGATGAAGCCGCTATTTTTCTGCTACCATGGTTTTGTATAGTTTTCATTATTATGAGTAGTATAATCCATATATCATTACTGGATGCAGTTCACAGTGAAGGATAATGTATCTGATATGAATGTGTTATGATAATAAAGGAAAACTTACAATTTGTAATTCGCCGTGCGTGATGTTGTTGTGTAAAGTTTGTAGTCTTGCGGATTTTATTTAATATGACAGCATAACTGGGGATTGAACAAATAGATCCTGCTGACGGTTTGTGTAACTGAATGTGTCTTTGAGTGACAATGTATAATTATTTTGAAGAGATGGAAGAATGGAATGTCAGGACTACAATATAACTGGAGGATCATGAATTTCTTGCAGAAGGTGCACAGTTTAGCGAGTTGTTATTGTCAGATGGAGGAATGCCATAGTGTTTTGAAGAGGGGCTTGTCGAAGTGGTGGGAACGATTCAGTAGCGAACTTTTGGACTGCGGCGCAACGCTACTGGAAAGTTGCGATGGTTTTGAGTAGGCGCGATTGTTGGCCGATGCGTTGGTTGGTCGTGTCGGCTGTCCTAGTAACGTTAATGTTCTGGTTAAGCAGGATTGTATAATATACTATTTTTACTATTAACTATTCTAATTGCTTATTTCCAAATAAACTTTGAGATAATAGCTATTAAGGTGACGCATCTTTAGTAATTTTGTTGGTAATTGTACAAGTATGTAACACTAATTAAGATAAAATATCATCTGATGATATGTGATATATCGAGGAACTCTTGCTCTAAATTTGAGAAGTGCATGTAAACATCACTAACAAAATTAATAAAGGCAAAGGGAAAATATATATATCCACAAAAATCTACTACATTTTGAATTTCTCTCTTAATCACCTTCCACCTCCGATATTCAACATCTTATAACCTTCATTTATAGCGTTGTTCTTCTGCACGCATAAGAAAAATAATTGTTCGATACACAAAATACGAGGCCTAAGCATTATCTGATATTATTGAAGGATTATCATATACAAAAAATAGATTGATTGAACATATACAATATTATGATAAAAAAATGATTCTCGATAGGAAGATGGTAGCTAGGTATGATCTAAAACATGAAAAATTAAGCTCTAACAAAATGAGGGGTAAAAAATTAAATGGAAGAAAGACAAATGTAACACTTTTCCGGATGATTAAATTACATAACATAATTAAGTGAAATGACAAAGAAAGGAAGAAGAGAGTTTCCATCTCATCACTTACCCAAAGTATGTAAATCAGTGAAAATGTTGCTTTGAATTCCTCCGACAATTGCCTAAAAACTAATTATTCAAAAAAAGAAGTTTCTCAAAACATGAAAATGTATTAGTTACTAACTATGCTTGCTAAAAGGCCAACTTTGTGAATAGATAGCTTTCAACCTCCATGAAGATTTTCAACATCCATTTTCATCATTGCAAGCTCCGTATGAAGTTTTAGAATTTGTATAGATTTCTCTTCTGAAAAAAAATTATATAATGAGAGTAATCAGTGATCAACTAATGTATTTAGAGAGAAATAAAAAATTTGCTTAATAATCATGAATTTTTGCAAAAAATATGACCACCGGCACCTCTTTGCTACACAAATATGATATATAACTCTCATAATTAATTACCACTGCAACTCTTCATTAACCTTCTTTATTATAATTATTATAGCAATAAGCATTTATAGGTAATGGGAGAAAGAATTTAATTACCAAGGAAATCAAAAGGCCAAAACGGAGAAAACAAACAAGCAGGTTATGATGATTAGCATTAGTATAATAATATGATAATATTATTATTTAATATTTAATTAATTAATTTTTATAACTTTTTTATTTAGTGTAGGGATAAAATGGTAATTCAACTTTTGACTTGGATTCTTCCCACTTTTAATATTAATATGATATGATATATGATGATATAGATAGATTATCTCAAACATCCATCTAATTATTAACGGTTGTGCCCACATGAGAAATTGTTTTCACCATTGCTAACCTACAGATCTTCCCCATCTCTAATTCCATAGCTTCGATGCTCATAGTCAAACAGAATAAAAATAAAGAGATTGGTAACTGCATAAGACTCAATCAGTTGCATCTTGTTGCTTTTGAATAATCTCTTTTTTTCCTTTTTGTTTTTTGTTCATCTCCCTTCAATGGAAGTCTTTAACAAAGATATTTTTTTTTGTTTCTATCAATGCAAAACAGTTTTCATCGTCATTAAGCCTTCAAGTTTAAACTATATTTTGTTATTGTGTTTTGTATTTTTAGGTGTAGTTTTTGTGGAAATCTAGTACTGTTTTAGTGCGAAGTCGGTGTTTGATGCAATTTTGGGGATTGTTTTGGTGTTGTTGTCGTACAACTTTGGTATTGTTTTGATGTTTTTCTACTGCTTTTTTGTGCAGTTTCAGTGCAGCGAAATGGTGCTGCTGTTTTTGGCGTAATTTTGACACTGTTTTGAAACTTTTCTGGTACAATTTTAGTGTCTATTGTGCAAGTTTTGTAATTTTCCGCTGTTGTTTTGGTGTACAAAATCAATCACCTTTAAAAATTGAATGGATGTTTGAGAGAATACCAAAAGTGCACCAATTCTTGAAACATGGAGGACTATTAGTGCTCCATGTTTAAAGACAAGAATTACTTTGACTCTTAACTCAAAGATAAAGGACAATTTTGATCTTTTTATCTAACGATAACACACAGCGATATCACACGGAAAGCAACAAACGACGTTCCAACGTTCACATTTTTTCAGAAACGACAACAACCTCTCAACGCTAACGTTAACAAAAGAGGATTCCACGGCGTGAAGTAGACGGAAATCACAGGAGCAGTACGCTAGCGCTTTTGTCGTCTTCTTCCTTTGCCTCTGAATCCAGTACGTTTCCAGTAGTTGCGTCCTCTGTCGTTGTAGTGTGGGATCGATCCACGTCGTGCCCAAGGAGAGTGATTCGATCCCACCCATCCGTCCCCCTTTCCCCTTTCGGAATGAGTTAAAACCTCAAGAAAATGGTGTTTCCTAAATTGGTGAAAGGATTTGGGTTTTGAATTTCAATTTGGGCCCTTGTCCTTACTCGAAAATCAGCCTTTCCCCCCAAATTTTGACCTAATCCTCTCTATATAAAGGTTCTCTTTCTCCAGTGCAAAGGGGAATTTTTTTAGGAAAAAAAACAATACAGAGAAAGGCTTGAGTACTAGTATTCTAAATACAAACCAAAATACATTTCAAAGACAGACGATACAATAGTTTTTTTTTAGGTGTTTGGGTTCAGTTTTTGCTCAACATTCTTGTCCACTGTTCGTGTTCGAGTTCGTGTGGTAGGAAGGTCGACTCCTTGCTCATCCCATTCCATTTCGCTGCCCGCACAGAGGTAAAGATCCCTCTAAATTTCGCCTTAGTTTCAATTAATATGTTATTTAGCTGTAGATTTGGACTTGGTTCTTTTTTACCTTTTCCCTTTCACTGCTCATTTATGTATTTACTAGCTATGTAGCTTGTTTGAACTCTTCGCTAAACTTATAGTTTCAAAATTTGTGTTATAGCGTTCTACTCGTATCATTGCTAATATGAAGCTCTGCTTATTTTGGATTAGCACAACCCTGTCTACATCTAGTCTATAGATGGATATTATGCTAGCTCGAGCCCAAACATCCATGGTAGTGTTTTTAAAGTTTTAAAACGGCTGAACCTCTTCATCCATGTCTGCTTGCTCCGTCCCCCTGTCCTCCTTGTTCTTGAGCTGAGAGTATCTTTTGATTAATGAATGGAATCTTGCTTTGAATGATCAGTTTATTTGGACACTAGACAAATCAAAACGATCAGATTTATGCGGTTTCTAGCTATTCTGCATTAAGTCTTAAATGTCTCGCGCGAATGTGCATTTTTTAAAAAAAATTCTCCTACTCAGTCCCTTATTTATCTCCTAGATTACATATGAATGGGTAGCAATATGTTTAAAGTGTAGGATTGAACCATGCTCATTAAAGTCGTGGGAATTCTGTAATAGTTCTTAAGTTCTTATTCTGTAATAGTTCTTATTTAAGTTATTGTTGCCTACCATGTGAATTTAATTAGTCTATTAGTTTTGGTCAGTTGAGCATGTTAGGTTGTAGGTATAAATGTGTTATCTAAGATGTTCTCCAGTAGCATTTCATAAGTGTCTTTGTTATTGCTTTGGTGATTTAAAATTAAGTTGGTAAAGTGGTGATGACTTATCATTCTTTCTGATTTTATTTTTTCTTAAAAAAATTGAATCTTTAGATAGAAATACTTCATTATTTACATTTCGGCTGAGTTGTATGTTGTTGTTCTTCGTATCCAAGTATGTATAGTCGAATTTTGTTGGGATCAGGTTTAGCTGTGCCTTGTTTTGTTTCCAACATGCTCCTTTATTCGGATTATTTAACACGCTTAACTAGTTTGCATATGTTCTTCTTTGTAGTGCTAAATATTTCAGTTCATTTTGTCATAGTTTAGCTAATTATTTGATGAGTTACAATTAGCTATTCATGTCTTATTTTGTTTGTTTGTACATTTGATTAGACTAAAGGATCATCAGTGTGGCACCATACTTGGGCTCTATTCCTTGAGAATTCTTTTGAGAAAATTACAATATGTTTTGTTGGAATTAATTGATTGTTAGATTTTTTTTTAATTAATATTATTATTATTTTATATAATCTGATTGAATAGAGTATTTCCTAAAGTTCTTAGTCTTATACCTGAGCTTTATATTTATTTAGTTGGTTTGAACGAATGCCTTCAACTCTTTTTTTTTATATTATTTATTATTTTACTTTGGTCTTTAATAGGTATACTTTAAGGTCTCAATTATTTTGTTGTTGGTGTTAAGTTCCTTTGAATGATTTTCTTTGTATAAAAAGGTTGGAATTTGTCAAAACTATCCAGTAACTCATTCATACCCAACCTTTCTTTCATTTTGATTATGTCATTTTATTGTAAGTCTCATTTATCACAATGAATAAATATTAATGTCTTTCCCTTTATTCTCATGTGATGGAGTCTCATCTGGACTCAAATGTTTTCCCCATTCGCATTTCGGTTAGGCCACAAAGGGCCTGTAGCACTATTTATTGAGTCAGCCTCACCAATTTCGAGCAAGGAAATCAGACGTACAGGTGTTCGAAACCAAAAAAAGAAATACGGGAGTTAGAGCTGATATAATACATGGCAAAGGGGCTCAAAAGGCTCACTCTTTATTTTAAAAGTTGTATTTTGTTACTTTGGGTCTAAGCCCTTGTCATCTTATTTGCTATTACTTGTTAGTTCTTAGTTCTTAGCCCTTGTCAAAGAATATTTTATTTTATGTTAGTTTAGGACAGGTGCAGGCGGCTCAAATAGGCTAAAGGGCCAAAACGAAAATGAGCCCAAATACTGGCCCAGGTGGACAGAAAAATCATATTTGGGCCCAAGTCTCTTTCCCTCTTTGTTTTATTGTGTTTTTCGCTTGTCAATATCTGCTCTTTAACCTTAAGGTTTTAAAAATTCAGATCCCCGAAAGACACCCATTTTGAATTAATTGCTTAACTAAAGTATTCCTCTTTTACTTGACTTAAAGAATAAATAAATAAGTTTACAAAATATTTCACTTAGATAATATTTCAATATTTTCCTTTTTCTTCCTTAAAATGGTCCTAACTACAAAATAGGTCAGTTTTGCAATTCTAGCTAAGTTAAAATTATTTTAGCCAAATAATTAATTGGCGGGCATTTCGGGTGCTTTCAAACTCTCGAAATGCTAATAAGAACCCTGAACCACTTTTAAGTTTTCATTAGATTTCTGTTTTAGTCTTTTAAAAGCAATAGTTTTTTTAATTTTACTTTAAAATTAAGTGGCGACTCTTAAACCAGTCTAATTATATTTTCTTTAATAAAACAATGATAATATAAACTTATGAGTATGTATTTTTAATAGTTTTTAGAATATAGTTTAAGATTTAGTTGGAATTTCAGGCTATACTACATTATGTAATGTGTAGTTCTTTTCTCTTCTTGGCTTCAAACAACAATCTTGCTTTGTAGTTTAATGCCCTTCAGTGCAGCTAGTAGAAAGAAAGGAAGAAGTGAACTTTCTTTGGTTCTTTAATCTGTTGTATCTATCAGGGCAATTGGGAACATGGGATTTTTTCCTTTTTCCCAGTCATTTGGAGTACTCATGTTATGTCTTGTAGCCTTGCGTTCAACGATTTCCTCAGTTAGTGGGATAGGTGTCAATTGGGGCACTCGTCAATACACAATCTGCCTCCTTATATAGTAGTCAAGATGCTAAAAGACAACGGGTTCCAAAAGGTTAAACTTTTTGATGCTCATTATGACACACTTAAGGGTTTGGGAAATTCTGGTATTCTGAATGACATGCTTATAACCTTAGGCAGCTTCAAAGCTGTTGAGAAATGGGTGTCCAACAACATATCTGTCCATCTTTCTGACAACAATGAGAACATCAGGTGAACCTCTCTCACTTGCTCATATTTCTTTCACTTTATGAAAAACAACAATTTACCTTTTGAAAATTACTGGAACTTTTCAGTTTCATAGTTGAAGAAAGAGAAGAGGACATTTAACAGAATTGTGTCAAATGTTCGACTTGATTATTGTTTCTATCGGAGATAGTCTTTCTACTTTCAAAAGGTAAGGGAAAGGCTGCGTACACACCACCCTCCCCATACCCCACTTGTGGGATTACATTGGTTATGTTGTTGTTCAACTTGATTATTCCCTCATGCTATTGGAGGTTTAATGTGCACATACTCTAAAGTAGGAAGGAATATCAACATTACATAATTCTATCTTGTGCAGCAAATCAGCACTCCCCATGAGATTTCAATCTGTAATATGATTCTTGTTTAATTTCGTTTCTCATGAGGAGGGATTTAACGAATACGATTCTACTGAACTCATCGTAATCCATATCGATTATATCCTGTCTTTATTTCTTCTTTTTCTGTTTCTTGTTCTGTTTTGTTCTATGTATTGTCCATGAGACCATGATTTCCATTAGAATTAAATTCCTAGTTTATCACGACAAAGTATATGGTTGTATTATAAACATAGACCTCAATGTGTACATACACTTTTTGACTTTGTAGGTAAGTTGCTGTTGGAAATGAGCCTTTCTTGACAACATATAATGGAAGTTTCCTAAGCTCTACAAAATGTCCAAGCTGCACTTGTAAAAGCTGGCCATGGTCCCCCTCAATCCTGATGTTTATGAGAGTTCTAGTAGCTTGCCATTAGTTCTAGTAATGTGAAGTATTTGGAAAAGAAATGGTGTGTGCTCAAGCCAAATGCTAAACTTGACAACCCTGAGGTTGCCCTAGTGTGAGTTATGCTTGTGCACGTGGTGATTGCACAAGCCTTGGATACGAGACATCGTGTGAATGCCTGGATGCAAGAGAAAACATCTCATATGCATTCAATAGTTACTATCAGATAAACAATCAGGTTGATGAGGCTTGCAAGTTCTCAGGGCTTGGGACAATCACAAAGTCGGATCCATCTACTCCAAGTTGCAGGTTTGGTATCATGATTGAACCATACTGATCACTATGGAGGCGCGGAACGAAAAATTGGCTGTACAAGGTTGGCAGTAGCTCTGATTCTCTTGCTATGTTGTATATATCGACATAGCAAAAGATGTAATTTGTATATATCGACTTTGACACTTTGTAAAGGATTTTACAACATTAGTGTATTTTAAGAGGTAATAGCAAGTTAATTATTTTTACAAATGTGCTGGGACTGTTGTGCTACAACTCAAACTTAAATCAAGTCATTTCTCTCTAAAAGATGTGTCTTGTATATTATCCTTTCCTTCTATGGATATGGACCAACGGTAAATCAAGAAACATTTTAAGACTCATCCTCAACTCAACTCATTCAAACTTCAACCCATTTTAAGAGAATTTTCAATTGAACTCAATTTAATCTTCAATTTCAACTGTTTTAAGACTCTTTATATGCATTGATTTAATGTATGTTCCTATGTTGAAGGTATAAGTTACTATCTATTTTATATTTTTTTTAGGATTATCTATCTATTTGTAGCTTCTTTTTAAAAAAAATTCTTAAGTTAAAATTCAAAATGTGGTTATAAAACTTAAATAACGATATAATTATTGAGATTAAGCGGGTCAAGACCCAATCCGTTGTTAAAATGAGCAACTTTCACATATAGCAAACACAAAATTCATATTTGTATGCTATAGCAAAGTTTGCATAATTGCACTTCATAGCAAACATATATATGTATAATTTGCTATACATATACAAAAAAATAGTTGTATAATTCGCTAAACATATACAAAGAAGACAGTTGTATAATTCGTTATACATATACAAAAGAAAACAGTTGTATACAAAAGATCAATTGTATAATCTGTGTATGTATAAAACGAGAAAGAGAGAAAGGCAAAAGAAAACTGGGCAGGGAAATATTTGTATTGTATAATTATAAGTGTATAGGATGAAGATATATGTATTTGCATGTGTATATACAATTTTCTCTCGCTTTATACAAACAGAAGCGCAATTTATACATTTCGTTTGTGTTTGTATAAGCGAGAGAGGCGAGGGTGGCAAGCGAGATTTGGGAGAGTGGCGAGCTAGATCTGGGAGAGGGGAGAGAGGGGAACGAAAATATATGTATATATACAATTTTCTCTCGCTTTATACAAACACAAACACATTTTATACATTTGTGTT
>JAJOOR010039601.1:0-11125 GCA_036250505.1 Solanum acaule | reverse complement strand
GTGAGATTTCAAGAAATGGCAACTATAATTGGATATACAATTAGTCAAATTTTATCGTTTTTAATTCATACTATCAGTTATACTAAAATATTTGATAACATAAGAAATTGATTTTTTATTTTAAATATAATTAGACTTAATTTTTTTTAATATTTTGAGATAAGCTAATATTAAAACTTTGAATAAATAAAAGAGGAAATACATAATTACCCGATTCAACTATAACATTTTTTTAAAAAAAAGACACTCAAACTTTATAAGGGTCCTAGTACCCCACTTAATAATTTAAAAGTGATATAAATATCTCATTTTTCAGTTAATCCCACTTATAAAAAAGAAGGTGTAAGCACGCACTAATTATAGTTTGCCACCTGTCAATTTTATATAATTTCCTAATCTTTGTTTTTATTTATGTTTTTTTTTTAGTTTTAATTCTTTATTTTTTCTTTCTTCGCTTAACCCATCCGTTGGTCTTCTTCGTTGTGGAGTGGCCACCATTGCTACAACACCATTTACAACACTAAATCAAAATTAAAACTGGAAAATCAAATCCACTTTCAAAATTTATTGTTTTCAAATTAAAATTTCTAACAAAGTCTTTTTTTTATATGTTTTGCCTTTGATTTTTGCTCTAAATCAACTTGGGTTGTATTTGAAAAAAACATTGAAATAACGCCGACGATTTTATCTTCGAAGTGGCCATCATCTTTCCGGAGATTCTCACCCCAGACAGTCAAGAAGGAGAAGAAGAAATCTGAGGATGAAACAGCAAATCTGTTGTTGCTTCCGTTATCAATGAGATTTTTTTGTCAGTGAAAAGGCATTTTATTTTATGTACTGAGATTGTGTTATTTAGTTACAATTAAATCTCTCCATCGAAATCCAATCTAAATAAAAAATGAAAAGAGAGCAAAAAAAGAAGAAAAAAAAACTTCAAGCTCCTTCAATGGTGAAGCTCGGGAAGGAGAAGATAAAAAAAATTAACAGTAAAATAAAGATTATTTATATAGTTAATAAAAAATATTGCAAAAGAAAAGTTTAATCCTACTTTTTTTGGTTTCCACGCTCTTCAGGTGAGTGATATACACTCTCTCTATAAAATATCGAAAAATGATTCAATAATTTCACATTAATCTAGTTAAGTGGTGTATTAGGACCCCTGCAAAGTTTAAGTGTCTTTTTCAAAAATACATCTTACTTTAATGGGGTAATTATGTATTTTCTCTAAATAAAAAATTATTTTTCAGAACAAATAAAAGAATCAACTAATGTGTAAAAGAATTTAATTCAATTAAATTTGAGTTTGAGCGTATTTTTAGACCAAAAGGTGGAAAAAAAAGCATCTTTGAATAAAAAATAAAGATGTAGGGTATTTTAAGACTAAAAAATGGATGAGGGTTTTTATGAACCTTTTCCAATAGGTTAGAGGTATTCTTGGCCCTTTTTCCTTAAAAAATAAAATAAAATTAGTTTGACTTGACACGAATTTATGAAAGTAAAGAAGATTTTTCAATCTTGTGGTCTTAAATTAAAATTATGTCTAATGTATCAAAATACCTTTTATTTTTCTGGCCTTAAAATTAAATATGTCACGAGGAAAACTGAAATTACAGTCTTGTCAAAAAAAAAAGAATCGTTCTTTTTTAAATAGAATTAAAAAAAAATAAGTCAAACTTTTTTGAAACATAGGAAGGAAGTATATGAAATAAACGTGTTATATTCATTAGCAGTACTATGAATATTATTGGACACCACTTGCAAAAACTTTTGAATTCTATTTGGGGTCCCATGCTTATAAATGCCTGATATGAATTTAAAGGTCAATAATTTTCCAAGGACAGTGAGGAATCACATTTTGTGACTATTATCCTGGAACCACAGTGTGTTGTCGATTTTTCGACCAAGTCAGCCAAAAGGTAATAAAAGCGGACCCATTCATCGTTAGTATTCTACAACACAAGAAAAATGCGGTGGTCACGACAAGAGTGTTAAAATCGGTTAATATTTTGGGTTATGGATACTATATATTTGGGCGGATTTCTAGATTAACTCGGGTGAATTTTTTTAATTTTGGGCAGAAATTTAATAAATGTGAGGTCAGTGGTTAAGATCGAGACATGTGTACTATCGTTAACTTAAAGGATATATATGCTCCAAAATTTGGGCGGCAAGGGTACTGGCGTCCTAAAAGTATAACGAAGGATATACGCATACCATTTACGAAAGTTCAGGGGTATATTTGTCTTTTTCCCTACATTTTAAGATCTACCATTACAAAAAAAGAAGAAGTAACTAACAGCTGCCTCTTGTGAGAATCTAATGTGAGAACAGTACCTTTTTAATTTGGCATACTCGAATTTTAATCTTGAAACTCAAGAACATTAAAGTTTTCTCTAATTTACCGCACTAATCCGATTATTGTTTATTGATATTTGATAATTTTATCATGTCTAATCACAATTTATTTATGAAATCCAGTAATTGTATGTTCAAAATTGGAAGCAGTTGATATTGGTACGCATTCTACTTTATATGGCTTAAAAATCATAATTACAAATCTTCAAATACGGGTTTTCACTATTCAAATATATTGTGTGAACAACTCTTGATTTAAATTACAATTTGATCCAAATGTATAATAATCGAAAATTCAATTAATAAGAAAGAACACATTAACATTATATAAATTGAAAATTCAGTTGTATATAATTCATCATTGGAACTCCTTAAAAGTTTAAATTCTGAATTTGACTTTATGGAAAATACATATATACAAAACCAAAGTAATAAAATGAAGTCTATGTAAAAAAAAATTACTTGAGAGCCAATGCAACATTAGGAATAATTATAGGGTCAAAAAGTATTTTGGAAATGCTACTTTTAACATCGTTATGCAGATACATGAAGTGCGATGTTCTTGTAATATTCTTTACAATTTCAATAAATGTTTCAGAAAATGGAGAATTTTTCCTCTGAGCTGTGTTCATTGCTTCCCATGTCTCCTTTATCAAAAATGTAATGTGTTCTCTTGCCTCTTCTTCCGAAGCACCCTTTTCGTACATGTAACACTGAATTGATTTAGAAACGTCACCTCTTTTCAATTCATCCTGAATTGATACAAAAGTAAATAAATTAAATTAAATAGAGATTTCACTAGATATCTATATGAGATAAAAGTTGTAAAAGCATACCGAAGATGTCCCCAAATCATCGGTGAAACGAAAAATAGTAGCAGACCATCGAATAATGTCAGGATAATTGGTTAAGGAATCCAAGGCCTCTTTGGTAATTTGATTTGTGACAAGGAACAATGAGTGGACTAATACCATTGGTACTGCAATTGAGATCCTTGCATTATCCATGTATTCTTCAAAATGTGGCTTGTATCCATTGTGGTACCATTTTGCTTCTTGTAAGTATGATTTGCATAAATCTGCCCACTAATTAACAACAGCCATTTAAATATTGAATTCGCCTCGGACAAAATCAGGGGTATTTTGGGGAAATAAATTATTTATGAAGTAGAATGAATCTTACTGATTTTGTAAGGTAGGGTAGAACGTTGATGTCATGATTTTTGAGAACCTCATACGCCACTTCATTTGTGGTATTGATGAGTGCAAGATAACATACTTTCATATAATCTGGAAGTTGCTCCATTGCTTTTGTATCCCATCTGAATTTATATTTATTACGATTTTGAAATATATAGTTACTAATTATTTTGCTATAGAATTACGTACTGACCTTTGAATAGCAAGAGTGAAGATTTCCAACTCATCAAGAGTGCCATAAACATCATAAATGTCATCTATGATTGAAATAAAAACAATGACTTTTGTTATCAATCTTCTAAAGTAGCTATGTTGAGGCTCAAACAATGCACCCACTGCCCAAAACATATTCTCAACAAGTATATCCCTTGAAAATGGAAGCTTTTCCGCAAGCCCTGTATTCTTCCACCACCTAATTTACATCAAAATTAATGTTTCAGCACTTAGATGAAATTAATTTGTATCTAGAAATATATGTTTTCACGTACCTTGATAAAATTCTTAAATCTTGTTGGTGTGTTGCTTGAACAATGTTGAAGTCCAATTTAGCAAGCTCTAACAAAAGAGGATTAGCATTTGGCATTCTCTCATAAATGCTAATATACCACCTTGTCTCTAATCTTGGCATCATCCAATGTCTTGGGAGTTCCAAGGCATGGACCACTAATTCCACCATTATATTCTCTTCTCCACAACGATTTTGATCAACATATCTCATTAGATGTGTCAATGTGGATTTTGTCGTATTTCTCAAAGAGGTTTCATTTTCTGTTGAGAGAAACGAAGCTTCATATAATTTCAACAACCCTTTTGTTTCGTTACAAATACTCTGCTTGAGATTGTCATTTTCATCCATGAAATTGTTCAATATATCTAAAACACAATAAAATACATTGGTCAAAATCTAATAAAAAATAAACTTGAAGAATCTATGTTCAAAATCGTATAGAAAATTAATCAGATTGACCATCAAATTTTGAACTACATGTGTCACATAAAGTTGAAGTTTTGGAACAAAATGGACTAACATATGTGAACCTGGTCGATATTACGATGGTATGTTGTTATAGATGTATGTACGTACCTTGAGAGATATGAAAACCATATTGTCTCAAGAGCCTAAACTTCATGGCCGTAGAGTATAATGAATGTCCTGTGGCTACATTTTGGTCATGTATGCTCTTCAATATTTGCATTATTTCATCCTTGAAGTGGTAACTTACTCCAAGCCTTTCTAAATTATCAATCAAGTCCAATTTAACATCTAATTCTTGTATTGATCCCTCAACCATCTTCATCATCAAATTCTTCTTCATTTCCTTCTTCACTTCATCAAGCCGCTCCATATACATATCTCCCTATACGCAACGCTAAAGTTAATTATCATCTTAATAATAAATCACATTAATATAATATACTGTCACAATCGATATATATGTAAAAAAAAAAAGAATTAAATATATACCACGTAATTATTGTCAATGGACTGAATATATTGAAAATCCCAGGTAGTAGGTTTGTAATTCCCTGAACGTCTGATAGTATTGGGATTTGGGTCAGCTAATTTTATTTTGCCAGCAGTTGAGAGACACCCTTTTGATAGTACAACTAGTGATGGCTGACCTCGACTCAAAAAAGTAATTGGAGATGCTCTTCTTGAGGTCACCATTCCTGTGTTGTTGAATAATATTGCACCCATACTAATATTAATTCTTACCTTTATAATGTTTTAAAGTATATGTTTTAGATGTTGGAGCTCAAACTATTAGTTTCCAGTATATATAGAGATAATTGGATACTATTCATCTATATGAAATGAACATGTTACATTCATTAGCACTACATAATTATTATTGGACAGCTCGCTACTACAAAAATAACTTGTAGTGGTAATAAATATATACATTAAGAAAGAGTGATAAAATCTATATCGATATTAGGGACATTTACAAAGAATACTAATTAAGCTATTAGTATCATTAATTAGTTGTTACTAAAAATTATTTTTGACGTAGTTATTCGGGCTCAGATGAATTAGATTAATATGTAATAAATTTCGAATGATTATCCCTTCATTCGATAGAATGTGTAAGAATATTATTAAATGTGATTTTTTTTTCGTCAATAAAACTACTCAGATGAGAAAACCTGAGAGTAGATATATTGTATTTTAAAGTGCAAAAAATGAGAGTCAAATCTTACCTCTAAGATACAAAAACAAATTGTATGGCTGAATCTGTTATAACGAGAGCTAAAAGATGTTCTATACGGAAGAAAAAACACTAGATTTATATCTCTCAACCTTTGGCCTATACCAAAATATAAGTAATTAATTGACTTAGAAATTAACTTTATCGTATCTTAATTTAAAACTTGGTTAGTTACAGTGAGATTATTTCTATGCACGGTTTGATTTGTATATTAAAAGTAGTTTTGTCTATGAGACATGCTTATCCATGTATTAATAGTTTATTTAGGGAGTCTTTTGATAGCCGGATAGAAACAAGTTATTCATGTATAAATTTTTATGTAAGTAACATATAATATGTTTAGCAGGTAGATCCGCATAACTAGTATATATGGGGTCGTTTGGTAGTTGATTAGAGTTAAGTAGATTTTAGTAATGTAGATAATAGTTATGAGTGAATGTATGTATTATTTTATGAAGGTATTAGTTATGCAAATTTTAGTTATTCATGTATTAGTTATACATGTACTAGATATTCCACCTTCTATCTTGCATAAAATAATAGTATAATACATAGATCCTCTCATAACTTATAGATATATTAGTTATAGGATTTCTAAATTCTCAACTAAGTGTCGTATTAATCTTATACATGAATAAATTATTTTTTATCTACCTATCAAACATCTTATAAATTATTAAAAATTATACGTTAATATATGAATAACACAAACCTTATCCAACCACCAAACAACCCTCCCGTGGTATATATTTTGATAAGAGGATGAAATAGTGGTGGAAATAGGGATTAGGTAGCAGTGATCTATTCCATCTTTCTTTTTTCTTGTGGTACCTTTTTTAGTTTATCCAAAAAAAATAATCATATTACTTTAATTAAAAATAATTTAATTTTAATTTTTTTCTTTTTTTACACCTTTATGAAATAATTATTTTATAACAAAAGTTTCAATTATCTTTTTTTTTTTAAAAAAACTTTATGTTAAATTAATAACATCACATTTATGAGACGGAAGAGTAGTAGTTTTCGTCGGCAAGGGATACACTTCTGTATGATGTGGTGTCTATAATCTATATTGACAACCAAAAACCAATGGTTGAAAAAAAAAAGACGAAAAAAGCGAATGTCATAATTCTCTTTGCATTATTCATAGTTTTAAATTTTTTTACATTATTCATAGTTTTCATCTTATCTTCAAGACTTCAACACCAATTTTTTTCACAATTGAATGTCATTTACTAGACTATTATTATTATTATTTTCTCTCAGCATCATGATAAATTAGCTAGTAAAGTAATTCTTCAACTTCAAACATTATAAATTTTAAAAGAAATAATTCTTTATTGTCTTAAATATCTAACTTTTAGAAGAAAAATAATTACTGTTTACGGTAATAATATTCCCAATCAACACTCTAGAGATTGCTACGAGGAAATTCTTGTATCGATAATCATTATTTTCAATAATCTAAAATATTTAAATACAAATCATTCTTTCGGAAAAAAAATTACTGATAAATATATACGCAATGAACCATCTATAGATAGAGAAGAGACTGTCGACACATGGGTTTAAAAAAGTCAAGGAGAGAAAATGGATTATCATATTTGAGGAGTTATGAATTCGAAGGGTTTAAAGGGAGAGAGATTAGGAAAAAATAAAAAGAATTTGATGTTTTAATTTATTTTAAAAAAAAAAATCAGAAAAAAGTTAATTACCCGTCCAAGAAGGATAATGTAAAAAAAAAAGTTATACACTAGTGACTAGTGGTACACAAAATTTGAACACTCTTTGTCACAAATAGCCTGCACCCTTTGTGTGATGTCATATTTTTGACAAGTCATTCAAAAGATAAAAACAGCGGACTCATTCATAGTATATATATCTAGATCACAAGAAAAACATGGAGGTCACATCGATGGTGTTACAATGGACACATCGATGGATTATTAGTCCGTTCAAAGGTTATTTGAATTAAAATTATTGGGTTATAATTATGTAAAATGTTTTGAATGATTGTCCATTAGACTATTGGTATTACAAGTAATAACATTATATAATATTGAGGGGTTGCTTGATAGAGTGTATAAAAATAGAATTACTGTAAAATATAGTGTACTTGAAAATTAGTTATGCTGAAATTATTTCTTATTCACGGTATGATTTGTGCATTAAGAGTAGTTTTGTCTAGTGGCGTAGGCACATGTATGCCAGGGTGTCCGTCCAATTGGACACCCTGCGTCAGAAAAAAATACCGCATATACAAGTAAAATGACACACGAAGTGATTAAATAACATATTTTAGACACTCTTGACATAATAAGTTGTTATTGCCTAGTGGTGTAAGATGTCTTGAATGTGTGTTTAGACATTTTTAATGAGTCAGTGCTCGCGTGTTCAAATCTCACTTGGAACAATTTTTTCCCTTTTTAAAATGAGCTTTTGTTGTTTAATTTTTGGACCCTCTTCGTGAAATCCTGGCTCCGCCACTGATTTTGTCTATACATGTGCTTATCCATGTATAATAGTTTATCTAGGGTTTTTTTTGATAGCCGGATGAGAAACAAGTTATTCATATATTAATTTTCGTATAACTTATACGTCGCTTGACATGTAAATAGGAAATAAGTTTGATACATATGTATAAAATTAATACGACGCTTTGTTGACAACGAAGAAATCCGCATAACTATATGGGGTTGTTTGGTAACTGGTTAGAGTTATGCATGTAAATAACGTATTCTCAATTAAAGACCGTATTAATCTTATACGTAAATAACTTATTTCCTATCTATCAATAAAATGCCATGAAAGTTATACAAAAATTAATACATAAATAACACAACCTTATCCAACTACCAAACGACCCCTTAGAAGTATATATTTTGATAAGAGGATGAAATAGTTCTGGAAATAGGGATTAAGCAGGTGGTGATCTATTTCATCTATCTTATTTTATATAATGTATACAGTTTTAGTCTTTTTTTTTTAAAAATGTAATCTTACTATAATTAAAAATAATTTAATTTTAATTTTTTTTCTTGTTACTCTTAATAAAATAATTATTTTAAGACAAAAAATTCAAAATTCCCTCCATATCAAATCAAATGATATCTGTCAAATTTTGGCCATAAATAGCCTGATGGTACCTTATCTTAATGGGTGGTGTGGTGTCAATTTTGACATCCAAAAAGCAGTGGTTGAAAAATATAGACGAAAAAAAGCGCAGTGAGTCCAGGGAACACATTTTAGTCGCTGAAATCGTGACTATGTATTTTATTTTTTAAATTTAAGTGATTTTATTTGATCAAGATTTTGAGAGTATTTTTATCCTTAAATTTTGCTTTAAAAATTAAATTCTTTCGTCAATAATTTTAAACAATAATTAAATTTCCTAGGCTATTGTTGGGCGAGATCATAGGAATGCGTGAGCAGGGCGAAGCCAGTAATTTCACAAAGAATGTCCAGAAATAACACAAAAAAATCATGTAGCTACGCTATTGTGCGTGAGACTCTTATTTGGCTAAAGCAACATTCAATAGTATGAGGTTGATTGTGGAAACTGGTAATTTACTTATGAAGCAAGCTTTGAAAGAAAATATGGTGAATTACTTTTATTTTGATTCTTTAGTTTTTTATTAGAGAACTCTTAACAAAGAGTTACCTTTTTTTCTCTTTGCCGGTTGTTAAAAAATTCAGCGAATCAAATTGTTCATTATCTTGCTAGAGCATTTGTTTCTATGTCTGATTCGATGGAGTGGGACACTAAATCTCCATCTCTTATTACCGATGTATTTGTATTTGATTTGAATAATACATGATGAAAGAACTATTTCAAAACAAAAAAAAAAAATCAAACCCCCTTCTTTATTTTACGCATTGTCCATTTTACCCTTGTTATGTCACATAGACACATACATATGTCATACCTCTTTATATAAGTATAGTTTATTTTTTAATCTAGATATTTGTAATTTTTTTCTTTATGTTAATTAACATTATAAGTGAATAATATTTTTATGAATTTGTCACAAAAATTTTTATTTTTTAATCTAGATATTTGTAATTTTTTTCTTTATGTTAATTAACATTATAAGTGAATAATAATTTTATGAATTTGTCACAAAATTTAATATTATTTTTATGACTGTTATTACAGTATAATATGCATTAAGCGTGTATATGTGTATGTATTTATATATTTTTGTCTTGCTCTATTCTCTTCATGCGTTTCATATTATTTGACCTTACTTGATATGAAAACCCTTAAAAACTTAATTAGAGATGTATTTTACTAAACTAACATTATTAATAATGCTAGTAATTTTGAAGTATATGGATAAAATAAAGTGCTTATAAATACCTGTTTTTATTGATTGTTTGATGTGTTATAGTAAAAATAATATGCATCGTATAGATTCTAAGAATAAGTAGTCTGTTTACAAAAATAACTTTCAATTTACCTCGTTTATTATAGAAAAAGTAATGAATATATTAATTAAATTAAAAAAAAACAATACGAGTAAATTTTTATCCTTACAAAATATTTTTTAAACAAATATTACGGACAGTCATCTCTTTTTAGAATATATATATACTGTGAGAGATTACTCCTTTTCTGCTTACTTAAAATTAAATTTTTAACTGAGGAACTTTTAAATTTTCTCCAAATACCCACGATATAACCTGATTTTATTGACTTACTGGTAATTTAACATGCCTAATTACATTTTATTGCTGAAATACATTCAAACTTAGAAGCAATGATGTTCGTGCACATGCTATATACAATTTTCTATGGCTTTATAGCCGCAATTAAAGACCACCGAACAAGTTCTTCGCCAATTCTATAAAAAAAAAAGATGTTTGGAAGATATTCTATGTGGAACTTAGAGGTGTACATGATCGGGTTGGTTTGAGTTTTTCAAATATCAAATCAAATTATTTGTGTAAAAAATTTAAATTTATAAACCAAACCAAATTAATTTGGATTTTTTTGGGTTTTTTAACCTCGGGTTGGTTCGGGTTTTTCAAATACCAAACCAAACCAAACCATTGTGTCGAATTTTTAAATTTATAAATCAAACCACACTAATAAACCTCGGATTTTTTTAGATTTTTCGAAAAAGTTTGCATACAAACATATAATTAACTTGTGCACCAAATATTTCTTTAGTCCAACCAAAATACAATTATCTAAGGTGTTTCTTAAGAAAATAACACAAAATATGAGATGAGTATTGATGACACTAAAATATTCAATAAGAAATAATAATGAAATCATCATATAAAATAAATATTGCAAAGTCATAATGAAAATGATCATAATTTAAAAGTACTAAATCATGCTAAAATAAGTTTAAT
>JAJOOR010039600.1:0-13005 GCA_036250505.1 Solanum acaule | reverse complement strand
CCTATGAGAATTGGAGATGTTGTGTAGCTGGGATAGTTCTAGAGTCCACAAAATCCTTTAACCTAATCAAGTCTGTTAGGTTTGTGTCGAGAAATCTCCCCCCCCCCCCCCCTTCATCTGGAATGGAGCAGAATTGTGGGGGAAGGTAGCTCCCAAAAGTGATTGGGAGAGTTTATTACATGTGCAGTCTACCATAGTAACCCACTTGGCCAGCAAACTATGTTAATGAAGGGGCATCTTTTCAAACAAGGCACACGTTAGCAAGCCTCACTAAACATGTGCTGAGAGAAAACATTCAGAGAGATGGTTATGTACTAGATATTTATCCTCTTTTTTTACCATAAGTCATCATGTTATTGTTAATTTGTTACAAGTATTTGTGTTATATTAGTTTTCTCATATATAATATATTTTCTGTTTTTTATTGCCTAGGGTGTGTTTTCACGTACCAATACCAACATAAAATTTTTGCTTTGATATCAATGGCGAAATTTCATTCACTACATTTTAAATTTGCTTCTTAATTATTGTCTGATTGTGAATTATCATGTTTATTTTAAGAAGAAACTACCTAATTGCTTCTCAATTGTTATTTGATGGTGTGATTATCATTTATCTGGATATTAGATATAAAGGAGGGTGGCGAGTCAAATTTGTCTATGTATCCCACAAATATGCGAATCCACTTGGATATAGTATATCTAGAACAAATTACCCCTAATGTTGACCCCATGTATCTCGAAATACATAAATCTGGATGAACCGAATTCTGGTAAGATTCGCAATATTACAAACTATAGTGTATCTAAGTAATCAACTCCTAAACTAGTGATATTTATATGAGTTTCCCTTATTTTAGTCACACTTTTTTTATTTTAAAAATTTTACTTTTATTTTTATTTAAATTAATTTATATATATATATATATTTTAATTTTATTCATCACAAAAAGAAAACACTTTGATCAGGAGTGACTGGACAAGCCCTAGCTCTCTAAAACTTCAGAAATATAGATATGCATATATGTGATAAGGGAGAGCCTAGGAACACCCCGACTATATACAAAGGGAGTTCCTCAAAAATTTATGACATACATATACGTGATGGACTTTTTTCTTTACGGTGGATCAAAGGATAGTTCATTGTTTCTCTTCATGGAGGTGCGAAAGGCTACTAGTTCCCATTTGTCCACATTGATGAGTCCTATAATTCATGCATAGAGGTCCTTAATCTCATGAAGTAATTGAGTTTGGTTCATGGTATGGCTCATGTAGGCCAATCTATCAACTACCTTGTTGGATTCTCAGTAACAGTGAACTACTGAAGAATTTGAAATAGATATGCATTTTCTTATCTCTTTGACTTCATTGATAATCTTCCAGGGAATAGTGTTGTTGACATTCACATAATCGACTATCATTTTGGAGTCGTTTTCAACCATGATGTTGGTGAAACCATTTTCAACGCACCATTTGATGCAAAAAACAGGGTTGAGGCCTCTACCCATATGCTACTACCTTCACCTAATGGTTTAGTGAATGGACATATTAAGTCTCCATTAGGTCTCTGATGATTCCTCCAGCCCCGCAAGAATATTTTCTTCAACTGTCGTCTATTTTGAGTTTCACAAATAATGGTGGTGGTTTCCTCCATTCAACGATAGTGATCTATCTTTTTGTGGGTGATGGACCTGTTAAGAGATAAGTAAAGGTTAGTCCAATTGGCCTCTAGGTTGATATTATGAAATTGATTATTAACAATCTATGCAAGGTTTAAGGAGATTAGGTGTAACACCCTGAAAATTTCTAATTTAAGACTCAAACTATTCTTCATTTATGTATAAGATCATGTCGGGTGATTCTTAAATTTCTCATATGTATAAGGGTCAATTCTTGGTGTAGAATGGATTTGGATATATATTAAGGTCACAAGAACCCCCTAGCACAAAGTTGGGTTGAAAGCTTCCTTACCGATTAAGTTTTGACATAAGATTCTACTTAGGTCAACTTCAAACGACCATATCTCTCAGCTCATAATGAATTAGGTGGCCCATGACCTATCAAATTAAATTTCTTTGAGTACTGTTTCCAATGCCACAAAGTTTGCCTCATTTTGAATTTGGAGTAAAATGTTATGCCCATTTTAATAAGGCCCTGTCAAATAGATAAAGGTTCACAGACGGTCATATGGCCCGTGAAGTGTTTCATGCACCGTGGAGCCTTAAATAGTCGTGAAACCCTTATTTTAAGGCACTCCATCAGTTTTTAAGTTGAGATCATTTTGGTCTTTCCCCTATGGCGTTTTTAACCTTATTCTAAGTTTGTTTTGAGTGTTTTAACTAACTAGATCATTCAAATAACTAGTTTCATCAATCTAAACATTAAGTATTTACAAATTCTCTTAAAACTCACCTAGGGTTCCTCTTCTCCAACAAGAACTCTAAAACCTTCAAGTCAAAAATCTAAGATACAAAGAGAATCCTTCCACCCAAGGTTTTCTCACGTTCTTCCACTCTAAGAATTTCATAAAAGAGTTAATATATCAAGAGCAATCACCAAGATTCCAAGATCAAAGGTTTCCTCCAATTCTTCCTCAATCTCAAGATAAAATCAAGTCTCCAAAAAAAATTTCAGTCAAATAGCTTCATAACCAGTTATGTAAGGCTATTCATAGTGTTGGACTAATTCATCCTCACACCCTACATCTCAATTCAGTCAATAGCAAGTTGAATCTAGGGTTCTTCCCTCACTTTAATGAGATTCCTATATTATGAGATTATGATACTTTATGCATTGAAATTCTTGAATTGTTGTTCATTTGTAGTTCCACATGAACCCTATATATATATATATATATATATATATGTATAAAAGTATTTTGAGCCACTAATTTCCTTACATTAATTTTAGAAACTAAAGTGAACTTTAAAAGAATTATTTTGAAAAAGAGCTTAAGGGAACATAAAGAGTTCCGAATGTATCATCTTATATTGAAAAAGAGAGCACTATTTTCATAAAAGTATAAGAGTTTTCAATTTTTATATATCGATCTTGGACTTGAAAGAAAAGTCCATAAGTATACGTTTTAAATGCAAGTTTTGAACAGAGTCTTTTAAGAAAGAATCAAATGGTTTCATATGTACGATTTGACAGTTGAGAAAAAGAAAGAGTATGATTGATGTTTTTGAAAAGTACTTCAGTTAAGTAATAGTCTATTTCTTTGTAAAGGGTGATTGAGCATAAAGGATATTGAATATTTGGGAGTAGTGTCGAGCACCGAATTGGGTAAGAGTCTATTTTTAACTCAAGTTCCATAAAACTACGTAGCCAACGTAGGATAGGATATCACCAATTTATCATGTGACTCCTCACTACCTCTAAGAAGGACAATTAGATTGATCCATAGTTACAATAGCATTTTATACCCCGACAAGCTATAGGTGACCCTTGCAACATGGATGAAACATTGTATCATTGCTAGGCTCATAGTATTGGTTATCGGTTAGAGAAACTCCCCACAAAGTAAAGTATATTATTTTCATATTGCTTTTATTGCACATCTTATTGTAAAACTTAAATAGTTTTCACTTCATGTTCATGTATTGATTCAGTTGAGTTGCTTTCAGTCCTTCAGTTCATTTATTTGTTTATTCAACCATATTACATACTCGTGCATTCAATGTATTGATTTCATTCGAGCAGCATCTTTTCTTATGATGTAGATACATGTGTTTGCAATAATCAACAGATGCTCCGTTGAGATCACCTCACACTTCGTGATAGCTTTTGGTGAGACCTCTTTGCTTTCGAAGGACTCCACTTTTATATTTTGTTTAGTAGTATTGAGGTGTCATGGTTCTTTTCCCGACATCCTTCCTTAACAATAGAGGCTTCATAGATAGTCAGAGTTAGATGTTTTCTCCCAATGAGTTTATTAGAACTCATTCATGTTAAGTAATTCAAGATAGTGTTTCAAAGATTTAATTTAAAAGATTTAACTGCTCATTTATTTAAGGCTTCCGCATATCATATTGAGTCTCATGTCTATAGTTAGCCAGACCAAGGGTTTGCTTAGGTACCAGCAATGGTTCTCGAGTGCCGGCCACGTCTAGGGTGTAGGCTCGGATCGTGACATTAAGGAGAGGGATCGCCTTAGATTGTGGCTTTCTTTCCCATATTTGACACTGCATCTACTCCTCCAGATCTCTAAAAAGGTCAGCACTAGAATACATTTGAACATGAGCGCTTCTACAGGGTTATGGGTTTTCTAGGTCAACCATTTGATAATTAACATTCAATAAGACATGTTAGAGATAGTGATCCCTATAGAATCCGACACAACTTTCCAAAGGCCTCGCACGAAGTCACCAAGTATAAACATGTGCTCAATGTCTTCCACACCTTGGGCTGCACAATAACTACAATTGGCCTGAAGTTGTAATACCCCGTAGTTTAGTAGTCCAAATAGGGATAAGTGTGATGGCAACAAGAGCCAAGCCAAGGGCCAAGGCTGCCCCAAGGTTTCCTAGCACTGCCCCACTTCACGACCACCACCACGGCTTGTGGTGACCACCACGGCTCGTGGTGTGGCTTGTGGTGGCTAAGGTAGTAGCTACATTAAGTTGTCCAAGAATGGCTCACTCACTCTCATGAGCGACTTCACGTCCAGTGGTAATGACCACGGCTCGTGGAAAGGCCAGTGAAGGTGCCTTAGATTTTTGGAGGCCAAGACACCATAGCCTAGCCACTGCCCAAGGACCACGGCCAGTGGTGAGGACCATGACTTGTGGAGCCTGTCGTGGTGCCTGGCACATGGCTGCCTAGTAAAGGGTATTTTAGGTAATTCCTACTTAGTGGTTATTAAGTGAGGTCATTTTGTGTAGTCTAAGTACACCTATATAAGCTATTTTAACCCTTCAAACTCCCCAGTCACCTCTTTTTTTTTTCCAAAACCCAAATCAAACCCCCCAAGTTCATCCTCTCAAATATTTCTCTCTCTAGAACTTAAATAAGAAGGTAGAGCTGGAGTTAGGCTCAAGATCAAGCCTCCATTCCTCAAGAAATTGTGGGCATTGTAATCAAGGTATGATAGCTTATTCATCCATGGATTCTTCCATCCATAGAACCCCATAGAATTCCCCAATTCAAGTTAGGGTTTCTTCAATGTTGTAGGTTATGATGTATCTTGATCCAATTGAGTGGATATTGATTGTTTATGATAGAATTAGTAGTGAATCATGTTATTATGAAGAAATTACATATTTATTATGCCTAACCCTAGTCTAATTGATGAAATTGAAGTAATGTGGATTTATGCCTTAAGATGGGAAATTGAGGATTTAGAGATAACCTTCTAGGGTTGATGATATGTGTAGTAATTGATTGAGAGTAAAAGCATGTAGACATGAATTGAATTGTATTAAAGTATATATATGATGGATCATGATTAGTAATGCTTGAGATTTTGCCTTTATGATGATATATGACTAGAATTGCTTAAGAATGAAGCATGTGATTAGAATTTCTTGCGATCTAGGCCTATGTGAGGATTGTAAGATGTAAATCTTTGAGAGTAAAGCTTGCATGAGGGTGGAAGACTATAGATAGAGTTATTGTGGAAGAACCTTACCCACCTAATCTACCTTATGAATGTTTGGTTGTATGAAGTGATAGAATCACTTGAGTTATGATGATATCTATGTCTAATGTTAGAATTCTAGATGTTATGATTGAAAGAGAGATTTGAACTTCAAGGAGGTAATGTATGAGATTCATGCATGTCTTATGAAATCTATGTATATGCTTAAGAACACTTTGAGAGTGAAGTGTTATGATTATGATATGTTGTTGTGTTGTTGAAAGGATATTATCATATACACACTTATGCATGAATATGATAGGAGATGAAAGGTTCTCTCACATAGAATGATTCTAGGTTGAAAGGTTTGCTCACCTAAAATGAATCAAAGCATGTTTAGTTATGTTAAATTGAAGTTGTGTTATGAAATCCCTTCATGAATAGCTTGACTTGGTAAGACAAGACCATTTCATGGTAGCTTGAGTAGGATATCTCATGGTAGCCTTGGATTGAGAATCATACCCTTCCTAAGGTTAGCTTGCACTAGTATCATAGAATACTTTCGTGGTAGCATGACTTGGTTAGGCCAAACCATTTCATTAGTAGCTAGGATGGAGCAATAGTACCCTTCCTTCAATAGCTTAGATTTGCATGATAGTATGTTTTCCATGGTATCTTGGTCTAGACTTGTATGGTGTTATTCCTTGGTAGCCTAGAAATGATAATTAGTAATCATTTATGTATGGTGGCCTAAAGCGGTACTTAGTATGGGTGAGATTATGGGGTCTTATCCATGCATTGCACAAGTATGACTTGAAGCTACTTATGAAGTATTTCTCTGATAGGTTGTATGCTTAGCTTGGATTGTTGCTATAGTTGCCTTCCTTGATATGTTTGACTAAAGGTGAAAGTTCCCTTGTCTATGAGAATTAATCTAAGGATGAGATTCAAAGATGGTAAGTGTGATTATGATGACCTAAAAGTGGTACTTAGCATGGGTGGGATTATGGGGTCTTATCCATGCATTACACAAGTATGCTCTGAGGTTACTTATGAAGTGGTTCTCTTATGTCATGAAGATCTATGTATTGACTATGTTTATGGACTTTGCCTTATGGTGGTCAATGCTTATATTATGTCTATGTTGGAGATTATGCCTATGACTATGTTGTTATCTCATATGTTTATAGTTTGTGTCTTATGATGTATCTCTTATGATTATGGTATAGGTCTTATGTTGACTAACCCTTATGTTATGCTTATATTGATGACTTATGCTAGCTATCATATTTAGTACATTTTTTACTAATGCATACTCTTGCCGACATTCTTATCAAATGTAGGGTCCGGCGATATTGAGTTCCATCCCCGTGGCTAAGTTCATAGTATAGCAAGGATTGAAGACTTGATGAGTCCTCATAGCATCGAGGATTTGATCACCTTTCCTCTATGTCTTTTTTTTTTGTTTAAAACTATTGTGTGGGTTGTGTCCTAAGAGTTATTGAAGTTGTTTTAGATGGTTTGAGACAAGTGTAATAGACTTTCGGTTTGCATTTATAAAAGTCTTCGATTATATGGAAAAATATTTTAAAATTTCCTCACTGTTCTATTCCCTCATGTTATGATATGCTAAGAGGCTTTTTGGAGTCTTGTACGTCGTGTCACATCTAGGAGGTACACCTGGATCGTGACATAAGTGGAATACTGAATCTAGCAATTCTTTGGTCAGTCGAGATTTTATCTCTAAGAGCTCTCTAAAGTATGAAATTCATCTTAAAATGTATGTTTTTTTGCCAAGTCATTTTGTTGATCCAAGATTTGTCTCTTTTTATCCTAAAAAATTCCCAAGCAGAAGATATGGAAAATTCGCCCTCACTTTCTAATGTTCATATGGCTCTATTAGGTACCTCATGATAGAGCTTGACATTCATATAGTATATCTCCAATAGTACATGATCAGGGATAAAGAAATCTCATCCATCCCAAATCAATTAATAATAATATAACACCACAGCTAGAAGGATTTTGCTAGGTTTGACATATACAGAAGATATTTATACAATCGTCCCTAACTACTCCATTTTTCAAACCACAGGGAGACCTCACCCTTGCAAATCTTCCATAGGATAAGATGATTAGCTATCTCTCTCTAATCTACACATAGCTTGCCATGAGTGGGAATTTCCTGAGTACCATTTCTTAGTAACCAGGTGGGATATTTGACAATATTTGCTCAGAAGTTCCTCCAAAGAGAATTACTCATTCTTAAGTTCCACCATTGTTTTGCTTAGAACGCATCACATGTATCTTCAATTTTCCTGAATCCTGCTCATCTTTCCTTATACGGATGCACAAGGTTTGCCCAAGAGGACCAGTGATGAGATGTTTTTCAATATTGCCAATTTGTTGACTCCTCTTTCAATCTGATGAATACTCCCTTTAGTGGGGTATATCGCTGCAAGTACATGAATTAGGAGAACCAGCACAACATGTTTGATCAAACTGGCACTACCCCCTTTGGATAGAAGTTTGGAGTACCATCCTGAGATTTTGCTGAGAATGTTTCTTATCAGATCAACAAATAAAACATTTAGTTTCTTCCCAATATAAATGGGGCATCCGAGGTATTTGGCAGGGAGGTATTTGTACTCCATTCCATTGATATTTTTATTCTAGCTACCTCTTATGGAGTAGAGTTCGTGGCCATCATGATGCACGACTTCTTCTTGTTAACAAACTGGTCCGGAATAGATTTATATTCAGCTAAAGTCTCCAAGATCAAGTTGATCAAATTCCTGCAACCACTAGAAAACAAAATTATATCATCCGCAAAAGCTAAATGGTTAATTTGTAGGCCTTTTTATTTCATACAAAAAGGAGTGAACACATTGTTATCAGACACTTTAAGCAATTTTTGAGAGAGGAATTCAGCACTTAAAACAAAAAGAGAGGTTGATAAGGGGTCTCCCTGCCTTAAGCCTCTTTCCGATCGGAAGAAGTCTTGTCTAGTGCCATTGACCAATGATAGAATGTATGCATCCACTAATGGTCAATGGATCAGGTCCCTCTACAGAATTACAATATGTAAAGTAAACAACAGAAGTAAAGCACACACAAGAGTTTTACGTGGAAACTCCCTTACTCAAGGGAGGAGAAAACCACGACCCGTCTCACATGATTTCAACCAAAACTCCATTAACTATAAAAGAGCAAAGTTTCATTTTACAAATTTCTAGTAATCTAGGAATTAAACTCTTAATCCCTCCCCCCTTACTATAGCAACTCTACTACAAGCAGAAAACTAAGTAATAACTCTATTGCCCACTAAAGCGATTAACTCTAGTCGATTTAGACTTCAACAAAACCCAAGGCTAGCTTTAGCAACCAACTACAAATCTCAAAGATAAGAGAGGAAATGTAACATCTCGCTACTTGAAACAACTAGAAAGAGTTAGAATTAGAAAGAGTCATTTTTGGAAAGAATGAAAATCTAGAAATTTGCTTAAGTTAAGTTAAGAATGAGTTTTGGTCAACTTCAAGCAACCATAACTCCTAGCTCAAGATGAGTTAGGTGTGTTTACAGATATCGTAGGAAAGACCTTGGAATAATCTTTCCAACGCCACTGATTTTGCGCTATTCCAAGTTTGTATGAGTGAGATGTCTAATCCGGATTTTGGAAGGGTATTTCAGTCTTTTCCTTACCCATTTATTTTAGTTCGTTTTTAGGAGTTTATTTGGGGTATAAGCAGAATTAGGCCAGTTTAGAAAACTTGAAGTTCACGCTAGGGATTGGAGAAAAGAGACAAGAGGAGAAAGGAGAAGAAAAGTTCAAAGTTCGTCGATTTCTTGGAGATTTTCGTGTGGATTTCGCCAAGGATTTAATTCTACAAGGTATGTGAGACTTTCATAGCATTGGGTTTGTTCACCCACGCGCCAAACATGTTTAGTTCAGCAAAATTTTCTAATAAGATTGAAAGTTTGATGTTCTTGATACATATTCTTGAATTTGATGTCGTTCTTGAATTGGGCTGATATTGAGAAGTTTCTGAGATCTTTACGTTGAATTATAGAGTTTTTTTGAGTTAGGTTCTTAGATACATTTGCTGGGTTTCTGAATCTAAAGAGAATTTTGGAAAAAGAACCGAGTTTAGGCGAATTGGCGCTGGAAAATGAAGAAGGAGCAAGTCGGGCAAATTTGGGTACCAGGTCCGCATCGCGGACCTGTTCCTCAGATTTGGAAAATCCTCCCTCGCGTCGTGGAGCGGTCATGGACCGTTCTACCTCAAAAATTATTTTTGCGACCAAAAATTTAAATACATCTCCGCATCACAGACTAGTTTCCAGACAGTGATTTCTTGATCTTTTCTCATGTTTAACTATCTAAAAACACTCCTAAACATCACGAGATCGTTCCTATCACAAATCACAATCCTTAAATCCATAATTCAATTCAAGTAAAGTTCAGAGTCAACTCAAGAGAAGTTAAGAGTCAAGTTTAGAAGTCAAGAATCAAGTTAAGAGAAGTTCATAAAGTTTTTCAAAAGTCTTTTACAAATGTTTTAACTTTGTTTTAAGACTTAAGTGTTAAGTTAAGCAAAGAGTAAAGAGTTGAGTTCATTTATTCCAAGATTATACGGGAACTAAGTATTCCCAAGAGTTTAAAATGTTTTCACATTTGAATAAGAAAGGGAAACACCGATTTCCAAGAGAGCTTTTAAGCTAAACTTTGAGTAATTATCTCAAATCAAAGAAAGAGTTTTGTTTTTACAAACACATAAGCAAAGTACATTTTGGGAATAGTATTGAGCACCGATATGGGGACGTGAGTTCATAATAACTCAAGTCTCCATAAACCATGTAGCCATCATGGGTAGTAAAGGATCATACTTTTTAGATGACTCCTTAAGTGCTTTTTAGCATAGACTAGTAGATCCATTTAGTTAAAGAGTTCTATATGACAGCAAAGTATAGGACAGTTCTGGCAGCGTGGGCAAGACGTTATATCACCACTTAGGCTCATAGTGATGGTTGTCGGTTAGAGAAGCTCCCATAGAAACTATATTACTTTATTACATGATTAAAGTTGAGTTTGTTATTGCATTTATTTAACGAATTGAGTTGCTTTCTACTGTTTTAAAATCTTTCTATTTATTGCATGTTTTTTAATGCTTTATATTGAGTTAAGTCGTTCTTGAGTTAAGTAAAGCCAAGGTAAGTGTTCCTTTCAGATTCTTTTCAAGCCTATGTTATGTTTAGCATTCCTACTCGCATACTCGTACATTCAATGTACTGATGTCAGTTCTCCTGCATCATCTTATGATGCATACACAGATAATCAGGATCAACATCCAGCGCCTCGTTGATCAGGTTGAGCACTCAGAGTCAGTTGGTGAGCCTCCTTGCTTTCCGGAGGGTCCTTTTCATAATTGTTTAGCTTTTCAACCATTAGGATGATCGGGGGTCCTGTCCCGACATCCCTCTTTGTTTTAGAGGCTTCATAGACAGTTAGTAGTTCAGTTATCTTTACATGATTATTTCTTATGTTAAGACTTGAGTTTCCATTTTGGCCAAGTTGAATGTTTGACTTATAAACGTTCTAAGTTATTTTATTAAACAAGTTGAGTAGAAGTGTATTTGATCATTATAATAATGCTTAGAGTCTTCCGCTGAGTAAGTAAGCCAGGCCAAGGGTTCACTTGGGGCCAGCAATGGTTCTCAAGTGTCGGCCACATCCAGGGTGTAGGCTCGGGGCGTGACAGGAAACAAGCAACAACTCTACTGCATCCACACATCAACTAAATCTAGTTGACACTCCTAGGCAACTGTACCCAAGAAAACATCAAACCAACGATGAAAAGAGGCTTGACTAAAACATAGATGATTTGACTAACTAACTCTAGTTAACCCAACTCTAACAAAAAGCCTTAGACAAGCAACCGATATAGTTTTTCTATAACTCAGGAATAGATCTATACAAGATACGCACAAAAACAATAAGCCTAGTTGACAGCTAAGAACGAAGATAACTCTATCATGTCCCTTGTTGTATTACAAAGAATGTTTCTTCACAGAAATGGCCTTTTACCTTTGTGAGCTTGTGAATTTTTAGAATTCAAAAAACCATTTTTTGTTGTAAAAGAAAAGAACAATATAAGATGAGCACAAACCTTGAAGCACTACCATTGGATGAAAGTTTGTTGTTATGCCAAAAGATGGCACAAACTACAACAAGCTGCAACTTTTGGACAACTGTCTTTCTATAAGTCCAAAGTTTGTTAAATCATCAAAACTTCAGAGATAAGTTATTGCATAGCAAAATAACAACCAAGATGAAGTACCAATTACTAAAAATATGTCTATGAATTAAATCAGTACAGACTTCACAAAATCCCATTTCCCTCATCATGATACATAAGTATGACCAAGAGACTCTATCATAGGCTTTGACCATAACCAATTTCATGATAATTTTTCCATCAGTATTTGACTTATTAATGTCAATCGCAATCTCTTGGGCCAATAAAATTTTCTCAATGATGGATCTTCCTTTAATAAATCCACTTTGGTTGTTGCTAATGAGTAGTAATTTGGAAAATCTGAAGTTGAGGACTTTGGCAAAAATCTGATAGGCCTTATGTCATTAAAATGTTGGGGATGTGGAACTTTAGGGAGGAGAACAAGACATGTGTGGGTAAGACATTTAGGAAGTTTGTCACCACAAAAGAAAGCTCTGAGGGCCAAGACAAGATCAGTACCGATCATGTCCCAACAGGTTTGATAAAGTTTAACTGAGAAGCCATTCGGTCTTGGAGAGCTATCTGGGTCCATCGAGAAGACCACATCTCTAATTATTTCCTTCTCGAGTAGTACAGTCAATGAGGAGTTAAAGTCCTCTTTGATGATGGGAACAATAATGTCCAACTCAGAGTAGTCGACATAAACTGGATCTTGGCTAAATATACCTTTGAAGTAAGATCGAACAACTTAGGACACTTCACTAGTGCCCTCCACCCATTGATTGTATTCATTTTAAATTTTGTAAATGCTCAATTTCCTTCTCTTGTCATTAATGACACTGTGGAAGTATTTTGTGTTGGAATCTCCATCCGTGAGTAGAGGCATATCCAAGGGGGTCACCAGGTTCACGTGAACTCATGTTTCCGTCCCGAGATCATATATAGTAGTGTTATATTTTAAAAATATATATTGGAATATAGTTATGTGAACCAACACTCGGATTATCACATAATGTGATAATGATTGGGTGCACCTCTCTACGTGAGGTTAGAGATTTGAATTTTATATTTATCTTGTTTTATTTTTCTTTTTAAAATTAGATAACACTTCTTTAAGTGGTAATTGGTAGCACTTTTGTCATTTCAATTAATTCAATATATATATATATATATATATATATATATATATAT
>JAJOOR010039599.1:0-14160 GCA_036250505.1 Solanum acaule | reverse complement strand
AAATGATCCACAATCAGCCCAACACAATAATATAACCTCAAAAGAAAAGATTTGTGAAAAGACCAAAATGCCCTTAAATTTCCGGACGGACTCCTTGCCAACTGCCCAACTTTCAAAGGGCATAACTCGCTCATACGAACTCGGAATCGAGCAAACTCGGTGGCGTTGGAAAGATCGCTCCAAGGGCTTTCCAAACATAACTGGAACTACTCCTGGATCATCTTGAGCTAGGAGTTATGACTGCTCAAAGTTGGCCAAAAACTCACTGATTTCCACACTTGGCCGAATTTCCAGATTTTGAACTTAGCCAATTTCCAGATTTTGAACTGTTTTTTTTTCCAAAAGTGACTACTTCCAATTTATGCTTAAACTTTAAAAATTCATACGTTAGGCTCTAGTTTCACCTATCTATTTTTTTCGGGTCGCTACACATTCCAACATAATCCATAAGATAGCTCCTACATTCAATAGGTGAGAATAACCTTTCAAACTTAGAATCATCATACTGTGAGAAAACCTTTCACATCATATCATATTCATACATAGGTGTGTAAATGAGAATAGCCTTTCAACAACCCACACACAAAAAATCATAATCATAATCAGTTTACTCTCAAAGTGTTCATCAAGCATGTACATAAATCTCATAATCATGCATAATTCTCATATTTTGCCCTTAAAGGACCATAGATCATATTCCATAAACACATCTAGATTTTATACATTAGACATGAGTGATAACATAGCTCAAATAGATCAATTATTTCAACCATAATCTAATCATATTCTACTTGCATCAATCAATACCCACACTTTGAGATCCAAATTGGGAAAATAGGGGAATTCATGGATTCTTGAGGAATTCAACATAAAACAATAAAAAATCATAAATATATGCATAATAAAACATAATTCAATCATTAAAAACGAATTTGAAAGGAATCCATGAGATTGAAGTCAAACCCTAACTTTTGGAATTTCTAGCTTTGAAATTAGGGTTTTGAAGGGGCTCCATGGATGAATTCTACCCATGGATAAAGAGCTACCATACCTTAGCTATGAATTCCTATGAAATTGAGTAGAAAACCATGATCCTTCAACCCTAGTTTCACCTTCCTTCTTCTTCTTCCTTGGAGTTCTAGAGAGAGAATTTTTGGAGAGTGTTTGGGTCTTTCTTTTGGGATTTGGAAATTATGAGGAAGATGACTTAATTTGGTGACTTAAAATCCTTATGTAGGTGTTCTAATTTAATATAAAATGACGTCACTTAATATTAATTAAAACTGGAAAACCCCAAAATGCCCCTACACTTAATTGCCAAAAGGCAGTTTCAGGTGACCACCCACAACCCCACAACCACGGTCCATGGATGGACCCACATGGCCTGTTGGTGGTCCATGGGTTGGGTCCTGAAACTCATTTTTTGGGCCCTGAACCATGACCTATATTGAGTACAGGGAGTTATTTACAACTCTAATCCTCACCTCAAGATCTAGTTTATCCTACTAGTTTCCGAGGTGTTACATTATCTCCCCCTTAGGAACATTCGTCCTCGAATTATGATCTAGACACCTTACGGAATTAAAGACTCAAGACTAGCAGCCATTATGCATGAAACATCAAAATAATGCACAATTCAAAGGGGGATACATCGACTCCTTCTCAAACATAATTCATTGCATCACAAGGGAGTATACACTACATCTAACAACCCATTATGCATGAAACTCAACATTTCACATAATCATAGGAGGAACTACCTTCTCCAACTAAAAGCATGCTCAACACAATATCATGGAGCCCATCTGTAATTACTCTCAAAAGCATAATAAAACATGTTCATCAACTCATCTCATTAAGTCAAAAATGCAACTCATACTAAATGCACAACAACATGAGGAACACATAAATCATGAAAACTCATTTCTTACTAAACATAAATTTCATCAAGAACATGCATAACATAAGGAAATCATTGAAAAACTCATATAGCATACATGACTCCCAAATCACTAAAACTCAAGAAGAACTACTTACGTCAAGCTTGATTAGGAGTAGAAGGGAAAATATGCGGATATGAGGACTTCATATCAGCCTCTGCCTCCCAAGTAGTACCCTCAACTAAGTGATTTCTCCATAGGACCTTCACGGAAGCTATTTCCTTGTTTCTCAACCTCTTGACTTGTCAGTCTAGGATTTCTACCAGAATCTCTTCATATGAAAGACTTTCGTCAACTCCCAAACCTTCTAAGGGAATAATGGAAACCGGATTACCAATACACTTCTTAAGCATAGAAACATGAAATACCGAACGAACCGAAGCCAACTCATTTGGCAAATCTAACTCATAAGCAACTTTCCTAACACGTTTCAAAATTTGGTATGGGCCCACATATCGGGCCTATGTTTTCTCTTCTTTCAAAACCTCATCACACGTTTCATAGGTGAGATTTGCAAATAGAACCACTCATTAACTTCAAATTCTATATCCCTTCTTCTAACATCGGCATAAGACTTTTTCCGACTTTTGGCCATCCTCAACCTCTCTCAAATGAGTCAAACTTTCTCAATGGCATCATAAACTAGCTCGGGACCTATCAAAGAAGTTTCACCCACCTCAAACCAATCAATCGGAGACCTACATCTCCTACCATACAAGGCTTCATAAGGAGCCATATTGATACTTGAGTGATAACTATTATTGTAGGCAAACTCTATTAATGGCAAGTGGTCATCCCAATTACCCTTGAAGTCTATAACACATGCCCTTAACATATCTTCTAATGTTTGAATGGTACGCTCCACTTACCCATCGGTTTGAAGATGACAGTTGTATTAAGCTTAACCTTAGTACCAAGCCCTTTTTGGAATGATTTCCAAAAGTAAGAAGTAAATTGAGTACCCCGATCCGAAATAATAGACAAAGGAACCTCATGCAACTTCACTATCTCTCTTATATACAACTTGGCATTGCCTTCCACCAAAAAATAAACCTTGACGGGGATAAAGTGGGTTGATTTTGTCATCTGATCTATAATGACCCAAATAGAATCATGTTGCCTTCGGGTGCGAGGTAAACCCACAGTAAAATCCATATTCACCTCTTCCCACTTCCAAGTGGGAATTGGTATATTTTGGGATAAGCCTCCCACCCTTTGATGCTCCATCTTAACTTGTTGACAATTTGGACATTTGGCCACAAATCCCACAATATCTTTCTTCATTCCATTCGACCAATAGACTTTCCGTAGATCACGGTACATCTTGGTGGCTCCTAGATGTATAGAATACCGAGAACTATGAGTTTCCTCTAATTTTTTTTACCTCAAACCGTCAATATTCGAAACACATAACTGACCTTGGTACCTTAGCACCCCATCTTCCTCTTGGGAGAAAGCCTTAATGAACTTCTTGAGTACCAACTCTTTCAACTCAACTAATATCCGATCCAGATCTTGTTTAGACTTTACATCCATCACAAAGGACGATTCCGAACCATTCTGGACCATGACACCACCCTTGGTGGAATCCACTAGTTGAACACCTAACCGAGCCAACCTATGCACATCACGAACAAATTCTTTCTTTTCATCATCAACATGAGCCACACTTCCCATAGACAACCGACTAAGAGTATCCACTACTACATTGGCCTTGCCGGGGTGATAAAGGACACTCATGTCATAATCCTTCAACAATTCTAACCACCTTCTTTGCCGAAGATTTAAGCACTTTTGACTAAACACATATTGTAAGCTCTTGTGATTGGTAACCACATCAACATGAACCCCATATAGATAATGCCTCCATATCTTTAAGGCAAAAATAACCGCCGCTAACTCAAGGTCATGGGTCGGGTAATTCTTCTCATGGACTTTAAGTTACCTTGAAGCATTGGCAATCACTTTACTATTTTGTATAAGCACACATCCCAACCCAACTCTAGAGGCATCACAATATACAACAAAACCATCCGTACCCTCCGGTAAGGTCAACACTGGAGTGGAGGTAAGTCTATCTTTCAATTATTGGAAACTCTTCTCACAAGCTTTCGACAACACAAACTTAGCTTTATTTTGAGTCAAGGCCGTTAAAGGAGAGGCAATAGAGAAAAAAACCTCAACAAACCTTAACAAACCTTCTATAGTAACCGGCCAAACCCAAGAAACTTCAAATATCTATCGGCGAGAGAGGTCTAGGCTAACTTTTGACCGCATCCGTCTTCTTAGGATCTACGTCTACACCCTTGCTTGACACAATATGACCAAGGAATGCCACAGACCTTAACCAAAACTCACATTTGCTAAATGTTGCGAAAAGTTGATAGTCCTTAGGAACTTGCAATACCATCGTCAAATTGTCAAGATGCTCATTCTCAATCCTTGAATAGATTAAAATATCATCGATAAACATGATCACAAATATGTCAAGATAGTGTTGGAACACTCTATTCATTAAGTCCATGAATGCCGCTGGAGCGTTAGTCATACCAAAAGACATTACTAAGAACTCATAGTAACCATATCTTGTTCGAAAAGCCTTCTTTGGAATATCAACCCCTCTCACCCTCAATTGGTGATAACCCGAACGGAGATCAATCTTAGAGAAATAGCTTGCCCCTTGATGTTGGTCAAACAAGTCATCAATCATTGGAAGGGGATGCGTGTTCTTAATGGTTACATTGTTCAATTGGTGATAGTCAATGCACATTCTAAGAGACCCATCCTTCTTTCTAACAAACAACACCAGAGCACCCCATGGAGAGATATTCGGTTGAATAAAACCCTTGTCTAATAGATCCTTCAACTGTTCTTTCAACTCCTTTAACTCGGCCAGAGCCATTCTATATGGAGGAATGGAGATAGGTTGCGTATCCGAAAGAAGGTCAATACCAAAATCTATTTTCACTTGGGAAGAATACCGGGAAAATCATCGGGAAAAACTTCCGGAAACTCATTAACTACTGGAACCGACTCTAGAGAAAGGGTTTCAGATTCAATATTCCTCACCCTAACAAGATGGTGAATACACCCTTTGGAGATCATCTTCCTAGCTTTAAGACAAGAGACAAATTGACCTCTAGGCATAGAATTTCCTCCATTCCACTCTAAAATAGGCTCATTCAGAAATTGGAATTTAACCACTCGAGTTCGACAATCGATAGAGGCACAACATGCATCTAACCAATCCAATCCAAGAATCAATGGGACAAGGAAATGAAACACCTTCTATAAGCTCTGTTAGCTACCACCAAGTCACCAACCGGGGTAGAGACCAAAAAAGGCTCTAATAACTCTTCGGGGAGTATATCAAACTTCATGGCCACATAGGGTGTCACAAAACACAAAGTAGAACCAGGATTCAACAAGGCATATACATCAATAATAAAGACTTTTAACATACCATTCACGACATCCGGGGATATCTCTTGGTCACCTCGGGATTAAAGAGCAAAAAATCAGTTTTGCTTTTGTGCATTGGAATTTGAACTGCTTGGAAGAGCTTGTTTATCTTCCTTTCCCTTAACCTTGAGCATCGGACAATATCTCATCTTGTGGAAAATATTCCCACAACTAAAACACCCATCGGTGCCAACTAGGCACTTACCATAATGCTTTCTACCACATTTTGCTCAATTTGGCCTAGCAATATAAGAACCACCACTATTACCTCCTAGAGGTTTAGAGTTGGAAACCCTATCTTTGTTGACCCTTGGAGCACTAGAGGAGCCTTGGTTGGAGAACCTTTGTTTAAACCTTGGTCTACCTTGTCCCTCAGACTTAGCATTGGAGAAGTTCCCATCATCGGTTCTTGCTCTTTTCACCTCCCTATTTTTCTTCTTGAGCTTTGACTCCTCAATTTGTTGGGCATGTACCATAAAATGTGAGATATTCATATCACCAATGAGCATTGCCATAGGACATTCTTCCTTTACCAAGTCGGACACTCCCATCACAAACTTATTCATCTTAGCCCTTGAGTCTGCCACTATAGTTGGAGCATACTTGGATAGTTGGGTGAACTTAAGAGCCTACTCCTTCACACTCATACCCCCTTGACGAAGTTTAATAAACTCTTGCATCTTTCATTCCCTCAAATCTAGGGGAAAGAATATATCAATAAATGTCGATTTAAATTATTCCCATTCTACTGGGCCCGCTCCAACGAGTCTCTCACCCTTCCTCTAATCATACCAAACTTGAGCAACACTTTTCAATTGGTAAGCGGCTCACTCTGATTTCTCTTCCAAAGTCACCCCATAATATCAAGTATTTTGTAAACCTCATCCACAAATTCTTGAGGGTCCTCTTCCAATTTGGAGCCATGAAACTTGGGAGGGTTCATTCTAGAAAAATCCCTAACCCTTGAAGCAGTCGAATTCATATTAGGATTCACCGGAGCTATAACTTATTTATTGGTTTGATCCGTCACGACTTGAGCCAACATTTGGATAATAGACCTAAACTCTGCATGAGTAACATTTTCAACCACGGGATCAACTAGAGCTTGATTAACTTGAGGAGGAGCTCCTTGATCCACATTCTCTTCTTCCATCCTTCTAGTGTTAGCCCTTTGTGTATTCATTTCCCGAAGACACAAGAGACGGATTATGAGAGGGAATTTATAGAGTTAAACTCTAAGTCACGACTTAAGAGTAATGAAAGAAGTGAAATTTCCCAAACATCTTATAGCCTCTCATTCATAAATGTGGCGTGCTTCACACTTATGAACAAGACTCTACTAGACGTTGCTTATGAGACATCATCCTAGAATCATTCTAAACCTAGTGCTCTGATTACCAAGTTTGTCACGACCCAAGGGTACCTCCTAGATGTAACAAGGCACATAGAACAACTAAAGCAACCATGTAAGCCGCTTAGCATATCATAACATAAGCATAGAACAATAAAGAGTAAAAACACATTCCAAGTCCAAATTTTTTATAAAGGAAAATGGAAATATAGACTTGTCTAAATATAGCCATCTATTACAATATCAAAATCAAATAAGGTCACAGCCCTTACAACATAATTCAAAAGAAAATACAAGAAAAGAACTACAAAGATATCATGCATCCTCGAACCATGGGGACTCACCAACAAGCAAGGAGAATAGTTGAATCCAAGCTTGAACCAAATGGATATTACCTTAAGAATCGGACCCTAGACTTTGGAAAAATGTAGTAAAATATGGGTTAGTACCAAAATGCACTAAGTATGATAGCCATGCATAAAATCATGAAAACATGCTAAAAAGAACATTTTTGTTGAATGCATGCAATTTACTAAGTTAAAGCATCACTTTGAAGATAATGGAAAAAACATAATTCATAAAACATGTTCATTACATAGATCATCATACCCTTGGAGAGATGTACCATAAGTACCCTCAAAGTCTACTTGTGTAATGCATGAGTAAGATCCCATAATCCTACCTATACTAAGTAAAGCTTTTTGAGTAGTCATAGTCCATAATTCATGTTCCTGTTCATACTATCATAGTAGGGATAAGCCTTAACCGACATAGACCATGTGAGCTTAACATGGAATCTGGTGTCTTTCCCACACCAAAAAGGGGTTGTCCTACTTGCCTAAGGTAGAACCGTACTCTTAGCTTAGGTGGATCCACTAGCTAAAGACCTATGAGGGAACATAGTTTATGGGACAAGGGGATTGCTACTAGAAACCCGTCCTCTACTATCGTGAGTGCTTCCATCCCAAGATATTGTTCCTTGAAACACGACCTTTACTATCGTGAAGGCTTCAATCTCATATCAATATCCACTCGGTGCTAAGCATTAATTCCCACAGAGTTCATATTAAGTTTTGACTTAACTTCGTACTCATGGAAGAATGTCTTGACACTCAATCCAACATAATTCATAAGATAGATCCTGGATTCAATAGGTGAGAATAGCCTTTCAACCTTAGAATCATCATATTGTGAGAAAACCTTTCACATCATATCATATTCTTACATAGGCGTGTAGATGAGAATAGCCTTTCAACAACACACACAAGATCATAATCATAATTACTTTACTCTCAAAGTGTTCATCAAGCATGTACATAAATCTCATAATCACGCATAATTCTCATATTTTTCCCTCAAGGATCATAGATCATATTCCATCAACACATCTAGAATTACTACACTAGACATGGATGATAACATAGTTCCAATATATCAATTACTACAAGAATAATCTCATCATATTCTACTTGCATCAATCAATACCCACAGTTTGAGATCGAAATTTGGAAAATATGGGAATTCATGGATTCTTGAGAATTCAACATAAAACCAAATAAAATCATCAATATATCCATAATAAAATATAATTCAATCATTAAAAATGAAATTAAAAGGAATCATGAGATTGAAGTCAAACCCTAACTTTTGGGATTTCTAGCTTTGAAATTGGGGTTTTGAAGGGGCTCCATGGATGAAGACCTACCATACCTTAGCTATTAATTCCAATGAAATTGAGTAGAAAATTTTACTCCTTCAACCATAGCTTCACCTTCCTTCTTCTTCTTCCTTGGAGTTCTAGAGATAATTTTTTAAAAGGGTTTGTGTCTTTCTGTTTGGATTTTGAAATTATGAGGAAGATGACTTAATTTGGTGACTTAAAATCCTTATATAGGTGTTCTTATTTAGTATAAAACAACATCACTTAATATTAATTAAAACTGGAAAACCCCAAAACTCCCCTACACTTAGCTGCTAAAAGGTAGTTTAGGGTGACCACCCACGACCCCACTGTCACAGTCCATGTGGATCCATGTGGCATGCATGTGGTCCTTGGGTTGGGTCCTGCAACTTATTTTCTGGGGCCCTGACCCACGACCCCTCACCCATGGGTCGTGGGTCAACCTATTGGCCGTGGGTCCTCTCTCGTGGTGGACTATTTTGGGCATAATTTTTGGGTCCTCCTCAAGGACCCATGGTTGGTCCTTGGGGAGTCATTGCTTGACGTTCTAACCCAAAAGCATATATATTGAGTGCCGGGAGTTATTTACGACTCTAGCGCTCATGGCAAGCTCTAGTTTAGCCTACTAGTTTTTGGGGTGTTACATAAACCCAATTTAAATCGAAACCCTCTAGACCATAACATAACCAATATGAAGAATATTTTCTCTCATAACCACGATAAAATTGTGAACGATATTGACTACAACCAGAAGTGAACCTGAACCAACCACCACACACTCAAAATGCACAAACCATAATAGATCTTATCAAGATTCCCTTCTCATAACATAATCTTTCCATGAGCTTAAGTTATAAAAATGTAATCTTTATACATCAGGTACTCATCAAGGTAGGATCAAACATATCTAACCCAAAAAAGAAAATTATCAAGTAACCACCCAACGAACAATATACCTGATATACCGTGAGTTTACGATATTTTTGATACATTTCACTTAGAAGTTGCGTTTGTCTATGGCTATATTGTATTAGAAATAATATTTTATGTGTTATGTTTGCAGGAAATAATCTTGGACGCGGTTGATGAAGATTTGGAGCTGAAAAGTGCAAAAGGAGCCACCCACGGAGTGATCCACAGACCGTAGGTCCTTTAACGGACCATCGATGGGCAGGCGTAGATGGACTATCAGAGTAGCGGGTGCATATCATTAGGTCAGACATGCATCACTATACTTGACATTGCATTTCATTGCATTGCATATATTTATCATTGGTGAACTTGATCTTGTGTACTACTGACCTTGTGAGTGCCTTTCTATGGAACTTGTAATTGATGAATATTGAGTTTGTTGTTGAGTATATGTAATTGTTAAGAGTGTCGTTGTTGATCTATGTGCTATGTAAATTGTGAACTATTAGGTTGGACTAGTTTTTATGCAGGTTGTAATTGTAAAGGTTCAGTTGGGGTGTAAGGAGTACCCCTATTCTATTCTCTTAGCTTGTGTTAAGAAGTTTACTTGTTGAGTACCACGTTGTTTGGTACTAACCCCTTACTTCTACATTATTGTAGGTTACTAGCCCAGATTTTTGTGATACTCTTTCTCTTCTCTTCTTTTCTGAGGCTTCTTGTGGAGGTTTGTGAGGTAGCTTCTTGTCATCTTAGCAGACCTTCTTTCTCCTTATTTATAATTTTGTTCTATTCTAGAAACAATTTCATTTAAGACTTGTATTTTCTTTTAATTTTTTTATACACATTAGAGGCTAGTACACGTGACAACCAAGTTTTGGGGGTATATTTAAGTCGATTATGAGTTTCTGCATTATAAGTATTAGACTGTTATTTATAGTTTATTTCTGCACTTTATTGTAATTGTTGAGTTTTAGGCTGACTTGTCTAGAAGGGACAAGATGGATTTCATCACGACCATTTTTGGATCATGACAAAAAGATTTAAATAAGAATAATATCAAAAGAAAATAAGTTATTTTTTTGAAGTTACAAACAAATAAGTAAAAGTTTGATTTAACTGATTAGCAAAAGATTCCAATTTTATTCTTTATCAAGTTCCTCACATTCATAAATATATTTTAAAATTTGACAAAACTTTTAAGTATATAAATTTGTTATGTAAGAAGATAATTAGTGGTGAAAGATACTAAAAAATAAAGAAAAATCAGTTATAATATAATGTTAAATGTCAAATTGGTAAAATGCAAATATAAATTAATTTGGATAAAAACTATATGACTTGTCCTCATTTTCTTGTAAATCTAATTCTTGTAAATGAGACTATGTTAGACTTCCACTTTTTCAAACTCTTTTATGATATAAGATTGTGACTTTTGAAATCCTTATTTCCATTTTCTTGCATGATGTATGCTAAGTGGCTTGTATAGGGCCTGTCGGGGTTCTATACATCATGTTACACCTAGGGCATACTTTGGGTCGTGACAAACTTGGTATTGAGAGCACAAGATTTAGAAAGGTCCTATGAGGTCTCACAAACCACGTCAAGTCGAGTCTTGTTCATGAGTGTGAAATGCGCCACATTTATGAATAAGAGGCTATAATATGTTTAGGAAATTCCACTTCTTTCATCATTCTAAAGTCATGCGATATAGTGTAACTCTATATGTCTCTCTCATAATCCTTATCTAATGCTTTACAGGATATCGTCCCTCGAAGATCATACATTAGAAGGAATGTGGGTGAGAATGTGGAACAAGAAGCTCTTCTAGTTCTGGCCGATCCTTTGACCGAGGAAGTGACTCATACCAAATTCCAAACCACTTTTCAAGTGTTGGGTCAAGATAATAGAGAGGCTAATGTTTTTGTGAATCCAAATGTGGGTACAACAACGACAAGGATAAGGGACTTCAGTAGGATGAATCATCCATAATTTCATCATTCTAAGGTTGACCCAAGAGTTCATTTATGAGGTTTACAAGATAGTGGAAATTATGGAAGTGACTATGGTTGAGAAGACGGAGCTGGCCACTTATCAACTTAAGGGTGTTTCTCAAGTTTGGATTGAACAATGGAAGGAAGAGAGGGAAGTTGATGCAGGTCCTCTTGAATGAGAGAAGTTTAAGGTTGATTTTCGTGATAGGTTCTTTTTCCATGAGATGAAGAAGGCAAAAATACTTGAATTCATCAAACTTCATCAAGGAAATATAAGTGTGAAGGAGTATACTTTTAAGTTAACTCAATTGGCTAGGTATGCTCAAACTATGGTTGTCGACTCTAGGGCAAGAATGAGTAAGTTTGTTGTGGGTGTGTCCGAAATGGTGGTTAAGAAATGTCGTACTGCTATGCTAATTAAGGAAATAAATATTTCTCATCTAATGACACATGCTCAATAAATTGAAGAGGAGAAGTTTAAGAAAAGATTTAGCGAGGCAAAGAGGGCAAAAATCGGTGATGGTGACTTTTCACTTTCGAGGTCCGATGGACATGGTTGTTCTAAATTCTGACAAAGTTTTTCTAGTCAAGGTTTCTCTAATGCTCTGAAATCCGATAAAAGATAGGGTGTCTCATCCTGAGACTCAAGGATGAAATGGTGGTGGATCTTTTTTGTCTACTTGTACTAGGTGTGGAAGGAAGCATGATGGTAAATGCTTAGTTAGTATGGATGGTTTATTTTGTTGTGGTAACATTGGTCACAAGATAAGGGATTTTCTGTCTCTTGCCGGTAAGGGAAAATAGGGTAGGAAAGCTCCGCCTAGTGGTTTGGGTTTAAGTGCTCCAAAGCAAAATTGATTTTATACACTTCAGACTCGACATGAATAAGAGGGTTCTCCTGATGTGGTTATCGATATGTTGAAAATCTTTCACCTAGATATTTATGCGTTGTTTTATCCTGGTGCTACTTTGTCTTTTGTGACGCCATATGTGTGTAACGACCCATTTGGTCGTTTTGAGTATTAGAGCTTTTTATTTCATAAAATACTTTCCAATAGATTTTAAATGGGTAATTTGGACTATTCGTAACTATACTTATGAATTTAGTGGGGTAGTGTTAATAATTAATTTAGTTGGTGGTTAAAGAAGATAACATTAAAATTAATAGTGGTCCACTTTTATAGTTAGTTACATATAACAATTAGGGTAAAGAAATAATCTATAAAAGAAAGAACAAAGAAAAGTTGGCAAGAAATTTCACCTGCGGACGAACAACGAGAGAAACTTATCAGCAGCAAAGGGACGATTCAGGTAGAGTAATTAATGCTCTACTATATTCATCCAATTTACACATATTTATTTCTAGTTAGTGGATAAAAACATTATAAAATTAATTTTTTTAGTTGAAAAAGGTTGGAACTGAAAATTTTGGTTTATGTGCATTATAGGCATATGAATTTTGGTAGGTTAAGTTTAGTTGTAACTGTCTGACATAATTATTGTAGGGATAATAATAATAATAATATAAATTGAGGGCTAAATTTGGGTAGTAATGAATCAAGTACGTTGCATGTTAGGGTTGTGTCAAGTTTGTAGCTTGTTGTTCTTACGGAGTAATGTAACATAAATTTTCAACATGTGACTTCGGGATTTTAATTAGTTTATTTAGTTATCATGTAAAAATTAGATTGTGATATACTGAGATAGGTAATTAAATATTAGGGGTATATTATTTGAATAACATTAAAGTTATGATACTTAGAGGTATTGAGATTTACCCTTAGGCTTGAACTTTAGGAAAATTGATTATAGAATTGGGTGAACTTTTGGGTCTAGGCTAGACATAGAATAATATGAGTGTTGATGGACTCGTTAACTTACAAATTATGCATTTATACTTGATAGATTTGAAAGGTTCAAAGGCATTGAGAAAGGAAAAACATTAGAGAAGTAGATTGCTTGACTTCGGCTCTTCGGTGGAGGTAGGTTATGGTTTATTCTATTGATAGATAAACTCTTAATAGTGATTGATATGTATTGAGTTATATTTTGAAGTTATCTATGTACTTCATTGTGTGGTTGTGTGGCTTGGTTGTGTGGTTTGTGATCAGTCTGAAATCCTGAGACTGTGAAATTTATAATCTTGAACCCTCTCTATCGAAGTGATGCCTTGAATAAAGAAGGCTTGATGAAATATTGCTAATGAAGTGAAAAGTGGTGATACTAAATGATAAATTAACGATAAATTGGATCAGATGCCACAAGTCGGCATGATATTATTGGATCGGATGCCACGAGTCGGCATGATATTATTGAATCGGATGCCACGAGCCGGCATGATATTATTGGATCGGGTGCCACGAGCCGGCATGATATTATTGGATCGGGTGCCACGTTCTGACATAGTAACATAAAAGAAAACTTATATATATATATATCGTATTGTACTCAATCTTAAAGAACTCAATTCCCAAAATAGCTTGGTTTGGAGGCATGAGTCCTTATGTGTGATCTTGATATTGTTGATTGATTATGTACTTACTTTAGTGTTGTTGTCACTCATTCATGTTATTTGTTGCTTGCCACCTGCTAAGTGTCATAGTTGATTTTATACTATTATTCATTACATGTTAGTTTCTATTTTGTGTTGGCCGATTGTCACGACCCGAGAGCATCCCCAAGTCGTAACATGCGTATTCGACCTCTCGGAGGTCTCATACAAGCCCTTAGCATTCATCACATTAGATATGTAAAATAGTGCGGAATTAAAAACTTCTTTAAATAAAATCCCATAAGACTCAAAGGTCACTTTTAAAACATCAT
>JAJOOR010039598.1:0-14484 GCA_036250505.1 Solanum acaule | reverse complement strand
CTAGCCGTTGCCCCAACGGATATAATTCAAAAAAAAAAAAAAAATTAGGGGATCCCGCGAACCGGCCGGTTCATCCAGGCCGGGTCAACCGGGCCCAAAGGGTGAACTGGCCCCTAACCGGTCCCCTATCCCGAACCCCACCCAACCCGCAAAATGTAGGGGACCGGGTCCGGCGAGCCGGTTCTCAAACCGGTCGCGGGGCGGGGCGGGCCGACCCGGTCCCCCTGCCAGCCCTAGAGGGGACGACCAGAAGAGCTAACCAAAGGCACCGCAAGGAGGAGATACACCATGGAAAAGCTAGCAGCTCTGCAGCGTGGCAGTTAACTAGGAGTGAAACAATTGAAGAAGTACAGATGCTCACACCAGACAAACCACCACTACAACTGATGACTGATTCTAGCAAGGGGAAAGGGAAAACAGAAATGGAGGAACAATGGCCAGAGCTCTCGAACAAAAGAGGAACTGGATCTGGGCTACAACAGAATTTGTTGGGAAGCAATGGAACAGTAACTCAGGGGAAAGCAACAAGCAAAACGCAGAGGAAGCTGAAATTGAGTGGAGAAGAAGTGAAGAAGCCATGGGCAGATCTGTTTGCTACAAATATATTGGCGACTCGAGGTATGATCTAAATTACATTCCACCTGTGATAGTGGATGGGGAAAAAGTAGTAGAAATTTTACCTGAGGATGTAGCTCAAGATGATGAGAAATGGGCTCCATCAATAGTAGTTTATGTGGTGGGAACAGCTCCAACTATTGGAGCCATGGAGAGATTTATAATGGGACACGATACTTTCTCCACAAAACCTGTAATTATATTCCATGTAGATGGGTACTTTGTTGTGAGGTTTGCCAATGAGGAAGAAAGGGAAGGTGTTGTGTTCTGGACCTCACCACTTACTTAGAAGACCTGTTATAATGAAACTATAGGTGCCAGCACCTTCCATTCCATTGTGGATTAAACTCCCAAATCTGTCACTTAACTGTTGGAATTCAGTTGTATTAATAAGATATGTAGTAGTTTGGGGAAGCCTTTGTATGCAGATGAATGTACAACTCAAGTTAGTAGAATCTCATTTGCTAGAATTTTAGTGGAAGTAGATGTTACTACACCCCTGGCAAATGTGATAAAAATACAGGATACAAAGGGAAGAGTAGTAGAACAGAAAGTCTGGTATGAATGGAAGCCAATATTTTGCCAGAAATGTCTACAAGTGGGGCATTCGTGTGTGGAAAAATTAGAGGCACTTGTACAGTTACAAAAGAAAAATCAGGGGCAAGTGCAGAGGAAAGAATGGGTACCCATTACAAACAAGGAGCAAGGGTGTGATACTAAACAGGTCGAAGAAAACCAGCAAGAGCAAACAACTAAGGATAATGATGGAACAGCATAGGGTCAAGGAGAATGACAGACTGTTAGATATAGAACTTTTAGTAGAAGGGACTATAGAAATATACAAGGAGAAAGAGGAGGACAGGATCCTACAGCAGGGGTCATGACTTATGAGGAACGACAAATGAGTGGAGAAGGAAGTGGTGAAATGAAGAGGCCATCTATACAACCATCAATTCATGATAGTAACATGGAATGTGAGGGGATTTAATCAGGAGATGAAACAAAATGAGCTGAGGTTGTTTGTGAGAAGGAATAAGGTGAACTTAATAGTAATATGTGAACATAGAGTAAGACATGATAGAGAAAATCTCATTATTAATTGAAGTTTACCAGGATGGGAGTGGTGTACTAATGCTAACACAAATATAGGAGGAATGATATGGGTGATCTGGAATCCAAAGGAAGCTAGTTTCAAAAAGGTGGCAGATGATGAACAATACATACATGGCTTGGTGGAAATAATACACAGTTTCAGTTTACTGTTCTGTATGGCCTACATACTATCAATAACAGGACATCATTATGGACAGCAATCCATTATATGAGTAGCCAAATTAATGATCCATGGTTGATTATGGGGGATTTCAATTCTATACTAGCACAAGATGATAGAATAGTTAGTAGTCAGGTACAGGATGCAGAAATAAGAGATTTCAAGGAGTGTGTGACTGATTCAAACCTTGTTGAACTGCAGATAGGAGGGAGGAATTCTACATGTACCAATGAACATGTATATAGCAGAATAGACAAAGTTATAGTTAATGATGAGTGGGTGAACAAGATGGAAACACAACAGGTCATTGCTATGGAGCCTTTATTTTTAGATCATTCACCTCTAAGATTGATACTGGAGGAGCAAAGAGATACAAGGAAGAGACCTTTCATATTTTATAATTGCATAGGACAACATCCAGACTTCAGGGAAGGGGTAGAAGCTAGCTGGCAGATTTTAGGAGGAGGCATGAAAGGGGTATGGAGGAATCTGAAAATGGTAAGGATAGAAACGTAAAATATCAACCAAAAAGATTTTATGGGAGTCTCTAAAAAAGTACAAGCACTCAGAATAGAGATCATAGATACACAAAGGAATATGAGAGTAGGGCCAATACCACAAGACATCATTGATGAGGAAAAAGTATTGAGAACTAAACTGGCAAAGTGGAGTATGATTGAGGAGAACATATACAAGTAGAAGTCTAGAGTACAATGGCTCAAACTGGGGGATGCTAACAATGCTTATTTCTTTGCTAGTATGAAAGGAAGGAAGGCTCAAAATCAGATCAACATGCTCACAAGAGAGGATGGGACTGTTATTAGGGAAGCAACAGATGTTACAAAGGAGGCTGTAGGTTTTTATCAAAAGTTGTTAGGTCAATGCAATAAACACATGAAAGCTACACATCCTGAAGTGCTCAAAGATGGACCAGTCCTTACAAGAGAGCAACAAATGTTCCTCATTCAACTATTCAATGTTGCTGATGTGAAGGAAGCTCTTATGAGCATTGGGGATTCAAAAGCACTAGGAGAGGATGGTTTCAATTCCTATTTTTTCAAAAAAGCTTGGCCAATCATAGGGGAGGAGGTAACAACAGCTGTTTTACAATTCTTTATCACAACTGAAATGTATGCTCCCATTAATAGAACCTCTGTCACTTTGATTCCTAAGGTAAAACATCCCACTTCTATAAAAGAATACAGGCCCATTTCTTGTTGCACTACTTTGTATAAGATAATTTCAAATATGCTCACAAAAAGACTCCATAGTGTCATGAACTATCTAGTTGATTCAGGACAGGCTGCTTTTTTACCTAGTAGAATGTTGACTGATAATGTGCTCCTCAGCCATGAACTGGTTAAAGGGTATGGAAAAAAAGGCACCTCACCAAGATGTATGTTCAAGATAGACATACAGAAGGCATATGACTGTTTGGAATGGCATTTTCTGGAGGAGGTATTAGTTGGTATGCAGGTTCCTCAAAAGTTCCTAGGAGTGATAATGAGCTGTGTCAGGACTGTGTCTTATTCAATATTGATCAATAGATGTCCTAGTGCACCTTTTCAAGCAAAGAGAGGGGTGAGACAAGGAGATCCACTGTCACCTTATTTGTTTGTCCTTGCTATGGATTACCTCATAAGATTACTGAAAACACTGATAAGGAATCCAATGTTTAAATATCAGCCTAGATGCCACAAACAGCACATCATACAACTAAGCTTTTGCTGATGATCTGCTGTTGTTTAGTAGAGGAGACATAGCATCAAGTACTCTCATGTATGAGTGTTTCCAGCATTTCTCAAAGGTGTCTGGACTCAGAGCAAATCAGGCCAAGAGTTGTGTTTACTTTGGAGGAGTGTCAGAAGATATGCAACAATTAATACTGCAGCAAACAGGTTTTGTAAAAGGACTACTCCCTTTTAGATACCTTGGAGTGCCTTTGAGTTCAAGGAAACTGTCAGTAGGGCAATGCCAACCATTAATAGACAAGATATTAGGCAAAATTACAATATGGATAGTCAAATTCTTGTCTTATGCAGGAAGGTTACAATTGGTTAACAGTGTTTTAACAGCAATGCAAGCTTTCTGGACACAAATCTTTCTGCTACCAAAGAAAATTCTCAAAAGGATAGAGTCATATGTAAAAGGTTCCTATGGAATAGAGAGGTACAAGCTAAAGGAAAGGCTCTTATAGCATGGGACACACTTTGTTGGCCAAAAGTTGCATGAGGACTTAATGTTACTGATATATATGTGTGGAACAAAGCAGCTCTGCTAAAACACCTGTGGGAACTAAGCAAGAAGAAAGATAAATTATGGATTATTTGGGTACATACCTTCTACCTCAAAGGTAGGAGACCATGGGAAGTGAGACCAAATCAGGCTTCTTGGATAGTGAGGAAAATCATGCAAGTAGAAAAGTGGCTGGAAAAAAAGGGTCTGCAGTTTGCAGAAATTTTGGAGGCAGATAAATTTAGTATTAAAGAAATGTATAAGAAGCTAAGAGGGGAGTATATAAAGGTTCCCTAGAGGAGAATGACTTGCAATAACCAGGGAAATCCTAAATGGATATTTGCACTGTACCTGGCTATTCAAAGAAGATTATACACCAGAGATAGATTGGAAAAATGGGGGATCACAAGTGAAGTAATATGTCCACTCTGCAAGGAAGAAAATGAATTGCACCAGCATCTATTCTTCACATGTCAACTCTCAAAAGGGATATGGAAAAATCTTTTGCACTGGTTAGCAATAAATAGAGTCACATTAATGGATGGAATGAGGAACTGACATGGGCTGTAGAGCATGCTTCAAACAAAATCATACAAGCAGAAGTATACAGAATGACTCTTGCAGCAACAATATACTACATTTGGCAAGAGAGGAGCTACAGGATCTTTCAAAACAAGGAGAGGAACATGGAGTTGATCACTAGAACAATCATACAAGACATACATTGTAGAGCTAGTATGCTACCTAGATTTATATGTGTTATGCAAAAGCTTAACTTCTATCCTTAGAATAGAACTAGCAGGAAAGTTTTCTTTGAATTAGCTGGGCTCTGAGAGTGGAAGATGTCCACATCCAGAGTATCCAAACTTTGTACATATTGAAAATCTGGTAATAAAACACTACAGTTACCCAAAAAAAAATGTATTACACATATTAAAGTTGAATTAGAAGAGAATTAAGTTGATAGTTGATATAAATTGTATTCATTGTCTGCACAAATAAAGTGAATACATACATCTCACAATGTAATATTTTCCACGAATGGCAATTAGGCAAAGTGTAGTTACAAACGATAATTAAGCAACAAACATTTATGAAAACTTCTTTTTATTTATACATATTTTATTTTTCTTCACATTCAAACTTGATTTTTTTTTATGAACTCAAAATGTGAACTCAGGACCTACTCTTATATTTATATTTTCTCTGTCCCATTTTAGATGTAGGGGCGTGCATCACTCGGTTCAGTTTTATGTATTATCGATTCGGTTTATCGGTTTTCAATTTTTAAATACGCTAAACCAATAAGTAAGCTAATAAGATATTTTTTTTATCGGTTTATCGATTTATCGGTTTTGGTCTTAATGGTTCAGTTTTTTGTTTAACCATTATGAAAATTCTTATAACGTAAAAATATGACTTTTCTAACAAATTTTGATGCGACAAGACAATAATGTAACTTTACAACTACTCATAAAATACAAATAATCATAATTAATATGAAAAGAACTATACAAGTGTAACACAAAGAGAAATTAAGAGGAATAGGGTTCTTACTTTAGGGTTTAACGTTTTCTATAATGTGAAGTTGTGAACTCAAAGTCACTGTGAAGTGTGAATTAAGGGCTAAAGGGCAAAGACAGTAACTAGTAAAGTATTGAGACTATATTTAATATTTATGTACAGGTAAAAGTAGTAGTAAATTACTATCGTCTTAATGTGTTATTGGTTTACCCAATAACCAAATCTTAAAAATCAATATCGAACTGCTAACCCGACAATTTTTAAAAAAAAAATTGTTAACCCAATAAGAATAAATTAATAACACTTTTTTGGTTTGATTTATCGGTCGATTCAATTTTCGCACACCCCTAATTAGACGGACACTTTCTATTTTACATGGTGATTAAACAATCATTAATAGATTAATCGACTTTACTATTTTGCCATTGTTCATATTAATTTGCCTCTTTAAACAAGAAATAGGAACTCAATTGCAAGAATAACTCAATTATCTCAAAATAGATAACTCAGAATGTTTAAACTATTTAACTGGCCATAAGAAGGTAACTCAAGTCTTAAAATATTGACAAGGAAAATGGAAAAGACTCCTCAAATACTACTATCTATGAAGCCTCTAAATACGGTGATGGAAGTCAGGACAAAACCCACGATATCCTAACAAACTGAAAAGTAAATGTGGAACCCTCCGAAAGCAAGAAGGCTCATCAAAGCTAACTCGAACTGCAAATGGTATCAACAGAGCGCTTGTTGATGAACCTGAACACATGTATCAGCATCATGAAATGATGTAGGCCAAATGGTGTCAGTACATTGAATGTACGAGCATGCAAGGGGATATATGGAATATAATAATAAGCTTGAACTGATAAAAAAAGAATACATACTCACCTTGTCTCGTCTCAACTCAACTCCAGAATACTCAACTTAACTCAAGAATACTCAACTCAACTCAGGAATACTCAACTCAATATGAAAGCAACAATAAAAGATGCAATATGTATAAAGCTTTTAAAACAATAGATAATAACTCAAAATGTATACAAAAATACAATAATAAACTCTTTACTCTTATTTGGGAGATTTTCTAACCGACAACCATCACTATGAGCTACGTGATGATACAACGTCTCGCCCACGCTACCAGAACTGTCCTATATCTTTTCGGGGTATAGAATATCCTCAACTAAGTGAATCCACTAAGCTATGCTTAAAATCAGTAAGGAATCATCTAAAAAGTATGACTCTTTACCCATGTTGACATACATGATTTATAAGGATTTTGAGTTGTCTGAACTCATCCCCATATCGGTGCTCAATACTACTCCCAATAATATATAACTCATGCTCATATGTTTAAAAACAGAACTCATCCTCAACTTGAGATTATTACTCAAAAGGTTCTATTAAAAGAGATAATGGTCAAAAACTCCTCATGAACACGTTTAGAAATCAAGCTTCTTCTCTCGTTTTAAATGTAAAAGTGTTTACACTTTGGAATACTTAGTTCCCTTATGTTCATTTTGAAACATGAAACTCAACTCTCCTCATTCTCATACTAAAGTACTCAAGTCTTAAATCAAGATTTAAAAGATTGTGAAAGACTTCTCAAAAGAACTTCTTGAACTTTCCTCTTAACTTTACTTTAATTTAAAAATATAAATTTAGAGATGTGATTAGGATATGCATGAGCTCTCAAGGATTAATGAATATTTTAAGTGTGGATATCAAGAAGAGAACATAGGTACGATTCGAGGGAACACACACAAAAAGAAGGACGGAAAGGTAGGGGGCCTGACGACCTTAGTGCACTGAGTGGCGCGGGGCGCCAGTCCCAAAACTACTAAAGGTGGTTTGGGGTGCACTGAGTGGCGGGGTGCGCCAGGCCCCAAGCTACTAAACAATATATTGATATCATTAAGGTTTCTTGTTCAGAAATTATTCATTAGTCAACGATACTATAGGAGTATATATAAAGAGAGAGGTGTGTTATTGTCTTTTATTATGCTTTATTTATATTTTATGTTTGGACATCTATAATTGATATAGTCTTAAGTATTGTGTTTTACGTTGTACTTGTGATTCATATTAGAAGGTATATTTAAGAGATTCAATATTATTACTTGTTCTTATTTATATATATATTTTCAAATTGCAAATACAACTTTGATTATGTTTCAAATTATTGCATAATTGAATAATCAAACCAAAAACTAAAAAAAAACTTTAAAGAAAAAAGAGAAAATTCAAACCGATCAAAATTTATTTTGGTTTGGGTTGAGTTACACTTCTTCAAAATCAAAAATCGAAAAATCCAAACCAAATAGTACAAAATCAAACCGAAAAACTGAATGCACACCCCTAGTAGATTTGAACTCAAGACCTACTCTTATATCTATATTTCCTCTGTTCTATATTAGATGGACATTTTCTATTGTACACGGTGATTAAGAAATTATTAATAGATTGACCAGTTTTACTTTTTGGCCCTTGTTTATACTGCCTCCGTCCACTTTTAATTGTCGTGTTGCGCTTTTCGAAAGTCAATTTGACTAACTTTCAAAGTTAAATTAGATTACATTAATTCAATATTTTAAACAAAACTTTTAGATATTCAAAAACTATACAAAAAGTACTATAAATTGCAATTTTTTTGCATATCAGTATGATAAAAAAATACATCATAAAATGTTAGTCAAAGTTATTATAGTTTGACTCTAAAAAAGGAATCATGACAATTAAATTAAGTGGACGGAGGAGTATTAATTAGTCTCTTGAAAAAATAAATTCTTAGATATTCAAAAAAAAAAAAAACCTTTCAAATGTCATATTAATTGTAGGGATAAATTGAGAAAAATTTAGTTAATTATATCACACTTTAGTTAACAGTGTCGGAGCTAAAAATTTTACGAATGGTGCCTAAATTTTTATTTTGGACCAACGAGTGTACTGCTCTTTTCAAAAAAAAGAAAGGCAAGAAAAAAAGGCTTAAACGCTACACATTCGAACAGGCAACCACCTAAAGCCTAAACTTTTCCTGCGCACCAGAAATCACTAGCTTACAACACTTCGTTGTTTTAAAGGTGTCTAAAATATGTTATTTAACCATTTAGCGTATCATTTTACTTATATATATGGTATAATTTTTTGACGAATGGAGTCCAATGTCCAGTTGGACACCCACCCGAGTATGTGGTAGTTCCGCCACTAGTTTAGTAAGTAACTAAGTAGTATGAGACAAATATTTAACAAAAAGCCAGAATGGTCCCTTATCTTTGAGCTTAGACTCAAAGTCATCTTCCTTAGTTCATATGAAACACAATGAAATAAATTATTTTGATCCCCAAAAGAAATTACAAGGCAATGCTCTTGTGTCTATCGGAAATAAAACACAAATCTGGTTCATCGACCACAATCTCCTTCAACTTCTCAAAGACGAACGTCCAAGACGCATCGTTCTCTTTGTCCACGACACAAAAGGAAATTGGATAAACATGGTTCTATGTATCTTGTGCAACAGCACTCTTTCATATTTATCATGTAAATGAGTGTCGTCGACCGCAATTACCTTTCTCATGTGGACAAATCCCCTAATGGAAGTACCAAAAGCCAAGAAGTAATACATGAATCTATGAGTATCCCCGCTTATCATGATACAATATCTAGAACCAACATCAAGAGTGTCGATCATATAGAAAAAAGTCCATAAACATGAATATATGTGTTGCCCTGTCCCTCAGACCATTTCCTTGGCAGTCACACCTCATTTTCAACATTTCCAAAATTGTTACGTCTTAATAGATTTGAATTGGAATTCCATAAGAAGTTCATTAAGGGTGTGCAATAATTAACGACCAAAAGGACGTGCTGCTTGAGGCCACACAATTTTCCATAGAAGTATTTGAAATTTAAAAGTTTTCTAATTGAATAAACCAAATTATTTTTGGTATTGGACTGTGAAGTAATGCACAATGATTGTATTGATGTGGTATGTTTTTTTGGTATCGAGGCTCATAACATAACAACTGAAGTTTTGCACCGCCACCTAAAAAGGATATGAACAATGACAAATATTGTCAACAACAATCAAAATTATGTCTCTTCTGCACTCACTCCTTCTCTCAACACAACAACTACTATTGCAAGGGCCGCTCCTCGGGGCAGTGGCGGTGGAAGCGGCTAAGAGCATCCGCTCCGTCAAAAGTAGGTAAAATTATGATCCCAATATTTAGTCTACGATTGATCGGACTATAGAAAGTCCTATGGTCTGTAGGTCAAGTCTGGCAGTTATTTTAAAGGGATTTTGGGTCTTTTCCTTAATTATTTTAAATCAAAACTACCACTACCATCATATCGTTCTCTCTCACTTGGAGGAAATGATAATAACATAGGCATGCAAGTAAATCAGTTACAACAAAATGCCTCAACCAACAACTTGTTGGAGGATGTTATAGAATAATCCTGAATCTGCAACGACTAATTAATCTTTATAAGACATAAACTAATTAATCTTTATAAGACATTATTGCATTTTACGAGTGGCCCAACATAATTCGAGGCCTAAAGCAAAATTTTAATTAGAGGCCTAAAATCTTAATAAACTTTATTTGTATTTATTTATTTTTCTAAATTTTTAGATGTTAATTACTACTTAATATCTTTTATATAAATGATTTTTTCAAATACTTTTTTTAATTATTATTTTTAGGTAAGATTTTATCAATTCAACATTGAAAAACATCCTTTTATTGAGACAATTATTATATGAATTGTAACATAATTCTATAAGTAATAAGTTGATAAACTTTAAAGATAAGAGTTAGAATCATAGAATATGATTCAAAAAGTTGATAACTTGGTATACCTAATTTAATATGAAAATTTAAGAAGAAATAAAAAAAGAATTTGTAAATCACTTTGTTCAACACTTTTTGACTATTGATTCATATTTTTTGAGAGAGTATTACTCTAACTATCAAAGATTTGAAGAAATAGAGTGCAAAAGGAGTTAAAAATGATAAATAATGTGAGTGTTAGCGAAGAGAATGTAAGAATCCAAAACAGTGCTTTCTTGATTTCTTCTATTTTAATGGGGTTAAAGATACATAATTTTTTATTTGTAGAAATTTGAGGCCCCGAAAAGTGGGGGCCTAAAGCCAATGCCTAAATTTTTATAGGCAAGAGTCTGCCCTGCGGATTTTATGAGTCATCAAAAGGAAGTAATAGTATTGACGGATTCAACAGATCGTGTGTAGGTAATTCATAAAAGGAATTAGTAGTATTGATGGATTTGGTAGTCATCGAAAGGAATTAATAGTATTGGTGGATTTGGTGAGTCATCAAACGGAATTAATAATATTAGCGGATTCAATAGATCGGGTAGGAGTGAGTCGACGAATTTGAAACTAAAGTAGACCAATTTGAACGAAAGTAGCAATTTCAAATTCAAAAGGCAAACAATCTGTTAATGAACATCAGGATTTCAAGCCATATTTTGGAACTAGAATATAGAATATTAAACTCCAGTTTGTTATTAAAATCTTATTACTTTGGCAAATAATTAGGATTTTCCATCTTAAATAAGTTGTAACTATTCCCAAATGCTAAGATGGTCTAGGTATCCAATCTGTTTCTAATAAAAACATGCAAGTCCTTAATTTTTAGCTTTGCTTGAAGAATGTTTCACCTTCCTTTACGCTAAGATTCGTTATATACCGTATAATATGATACAATACATTATGTAATTATATTAATAAAAAAGTTTATGCTATTTTGAGCTAAGAATCGTTATATATGACACAATATGTCTTTTGAATTCCCTAAATACTGTCCTAGACAAAATCCCTATTATCCCTATCCTCGCTAATTTCAATTTCAAAATTCTCTCTTTTTTATTTAAATTGTTAACCAAAAGCATTAAATTATAATTAATAAATAAACACAAAAAACACTTCATTTGTCAAAAACATACATTTCTCGCTTTACGAATGAGAAACTAATAAATAAGTAATACTAATAAAAAAAAATAGTAGATCACAAGAGCCACGCTAGGTTTAAAGCATTTTAGTGATTTTTATAACGTGAGATACATGATGTATGTCATCATTGGATACATAATTTACAATGTTTCATTATTGTCTATATATATTATTGTTTTATAAAAATATAAAATATTTAATAAAGAAAATTAAAATTACATAATAAATAATAATAAAAGAAGAATTGGAAGAATTAAATGTGATGAATCTTATATATGTTTTCGTCTAGTTACAAATAATATATGCAATAATTAGTAAATATATGACGATAATAATGGAGCAAAAAATTATAAAGTACTGCAAACCACACAAGGGATGTAAATTTGCACTAGGCAAGCTCTATGCAACATGCTCAACTCAGAAGACATTGAGGGGATCGATCCCAGATCATCTATGCGTGGATGACCACCCTTCAAACCAACTGAGTCATCCCAATGGACATGAATTTGGAGTAGAGAGAAGAGATGAGTAGCGAAAGTCAAGTATATTTCATTAGTATTTTTGTATCTTGAAAGATGTTTATTTTGTATTTCACTTGTATTTTTATATTTCGAAGGAGGAAATTTCCGGCAAATCCTGTATTTCTCCTTGATGTTGCACTATATATGCATTATTTCAAATATAAGATGTATTTTTGATGTTCATGTCCTTATTCGACTGTAATCTTATGGGTGTGAGTTGTGACTAGTGCCGGTAAAATGAGCTCATATTTTGGTAATTCGTCCAATCCGTTCATATTTTAATAGGTTGGGTGAGTGACTTTTTATATGGATAAAATATGGGTTGATATCCATATTCAATCCATGGGTAAAATATGGGTAAAATATGAATTAGCCAAATGGATTAAGCTTCTAATTTTTATTCACTCAAAATTCATGATATCACTAAAAAAATTGTAACTTATCTTCGTTTTTATGTTCTTCTATATAACTAATTATTTTTCTCTATAATTGAAAAGGTGAAGTCTTTGGCCCTCCAAAAATATATATTTTAAATGTATATTTCTTTTGTTAATTCTAATTATATTTTTATATTTGTTTAATTTTATATTGGATAATAAATAATAGTGTAACATAAGTAAATCATGTATTAGTATTGACATTGCTTAAGCCTTAAAGTGCATTAAGCATGTTTTAGACCTAAAATGCAACTATTCATTTACTTTGAAATTAAAAATATTTTCCCCTTATTATTACATAATTATTTTATATTGAAAAGTTAGGAATTTTTTTTTTACTTTTATGATACAATAAAACTAAATAAAGCATTTTCAACATTTTTCATCTAAACAACGACTAAAATATTTTCTCCATGTTGAATTCTTAAGTAGAGTACTATTTATTCATGAAAATATGGATAAAATATGGGTAAACTAGTATTTTACCAAATCAATTTGTTACCCAATTCATTTTTACCCATATCAAATATGGACGGGTTAAATTATTACTCATTTTTAATCCGCCCAAATTTAACCCAACCCTCCCATTTGCCACTACTAGGTGTGACCTTGTTTGATTATATTTTTGTGGTTATGCACCAATGTATATATTCCTGCATTTTTTTATATTGGTATCTTGGTATACACTCCTCTATTTTTTGCATTTTTCCTTAGTTGTATTCTTTCCGTGAATGAACACGTGCTAACAAATATCGGTGACATAAATTATATTTATTGTGTGACAAATAAAGTGAATGCACACATTTCACAATATAATATTTTCCACGAATGGTAATTAAGCAATGTGTAGTTACAAGCGAGTATTCAGCAATAAACATTTATGAAAGTTTCTCTTTATTTATACATGTTTTATTTTTCTTCACATTCAAACTTGAATTTTTTTATGAGCTCAACATGTGACATTTGAACTCAATACCTCTCTTATATCTATATTTTTTCTGTTTTGTATTAGATAGACATTTTCTATTTGACACGGTGATTAAGAATTCATTGATAAATTGATCAATTTTATTATTTTTTCCTTGTTCATATGAATTAGCCTCTTGAAAACAGAAATTCTTAGATATTTAAAATTTGTTTAAACTTCCAAAGGTCATATTAATTGTAGGGAAAAAATGGGAAAAAAAAATTAATTATATTAAAAAATGTGAAGAAGGAAAAAAATAGGCAAGAAAAAAGGCTTAAACGCTGCGATATGTGAGATTCGAACAAGCAACCACCTAAAGCCAAAACTTTTTCTGTACGCCAGAAATCACCAGCCTACAACACTTTATTGTTTTAAAGGTGTCCAAAATACGTTATTTAACCATTTAGCGTACCATTTTACTTATATATATCATCTATGGTATAATTTTCCGACGAAGAGTGTTCACTTCCACCCTGAGTATACTATAGCTCTGCCACTTATATACTATAGCTCTGCCACTAATTTAATAAGCGATCAAATAATATGAGACAAATATTTAAGAAAAAACTCAAAAATGTCATATCTTTGAACTTGGGGTGTGTTTGGTAGGAAGGAAAATGTTTTTCATGGAAAATGTTTTCCTGGAAAACAAGTAGATTTTGGACTTATTTTCTCATGTTTGGTTGGTGAGTAGAAAATATTTTAGGAAACGATTTTTGTGTGTTTGATTTATGAATGAAAATATTTTTGAAAAAATATCTTTTATTTTTATTAGAGAGTAGAAAATAATATTTGAATTGAAATTGAAAATATTTTTAAAAACAAACTTAAATTTTTTTGGAGGGGGTGGGGGTGGGTCACGGGTAGGGGGTGGGGTGAGGTGAAAAAATAAAAATTTGAAATTGAAAATATTTTTTAAAAACAAACTTAAATTTTG
>JAJOOR010039597.1:0-15631 GCA_036250505.1 Solanum acaule | reverse complement strand
CCGGTAGTTTGTCTTGGCCCCCGCTAAGTACTCATGTTTAGAGGTAGTGTTGGACAAGTTGTGTATTATGCTTGAGCTTGACTCATCTATGGTATTTATGTATCATTTCTTCTTTTTTTTCTCTTGCTCCCTTAGTCCCGATTTCCCCCTTCCGCGACCAAGGATGTGTAATGATACGCTATGAGGCTTGTTTGGGATTCCTTCGGGTTCCCCATTCGCCGGTCACGTCTAGGCCCTAGGCTTGGGTCGTGACATGGCTGCTTATCAACTAAAGGGTGTTTCTCAAATTTAGTTCAACCAATGGAAGGAGGGGAGACCGGAAGATGCGAGTCCTCTCGATTGGGAAAAGTTCAAAGTTGCCTTTTTTGATAGGTTCTTTCCCTTTGTGATGAGAGAGGCAAAGGTGTTTGAATTCATCAACCATCGCCAAGGAAGTATGAGTGTGAAAGAATATGCTTTGAAGTTCACACAACTATCGATGTATGCTCCTACTATGGTTGCCGATCCTAGGGCAAGAATGAGCAAGTTTTTTCGAGTGTGTATGAAATGTAGATCAAGGAATACCATACCACTATGCTTATTAATGATATGGATATTTCTTATCTTATGGTTCATGCTCAACAAATTGAAGATGAGAAACTTAAAGAAAAGTCTAGGGAGGCAAAGTGATCTAAAATCGGTGATGGTAACTTCTCACATTCAAGGTGCGATGGTCATGGTCATCTTAATTTTCGACAAAGGTTTTTCACCCAAGATTCCTCCAATACTCCTCCTAAGTTCAACAATGATAGGGTGTCTAACCCTAAGCTTCAAGGAGGAAATGGTAGTGGATTTTCAGTGCTTATGTCTACTTGTGCTAGGTGTGGAGAGAAGCACAAAGGTTAGTACTTAGCCAACACAGATGATTGCTTCGGTTGTGGTAAAAGTTCTCATAATGTAACACCACGTAGCTTAGTAGTCTAACTAGGGCAAATAGTGAGGGCAACAAATGTAAAGGAAAGGGGCAAGATCCAAGGTCAAGGTTCAACGCCCAAGCCAAGTGCCAAGGCTTCCCCAAGACTTCTTAAGCACTACCCCACTTCACGACCACCACCATGGTTGGTGGTGTTGCCCATGGTGGCTAAGGCAGTAGCTAGGTTGAATCTCCCTTAATGTGGGTCACTCTCACGAGCCACTTCACGACCAGTGGTGAAGATCACAGATCTTGGTAAGGCTCGTTAAAGTCCTTTCAACTTGTGAAAGCCAAAACACCAATGCCAAGCCAATGCCCCAAGGACCAAGCCTCGTGGTGAGGACCACGCCTCATGGAACCTGCCCTGGTGCCTGGGAGTAGGCTGCCTAGTAAGGGGTTTCTAGGAAAATTCCTTTTTAAGTTAGTATTAAGTGGGGTCGTTTGGTATGGTTTTAGTACACCTATATAAGCTATTTTAACACTTCAAACTCCCCACTAACCTAATTAGTTCCCAAAACCCAAATCAAACCCCAAGTTCATCCTCTCAAATATTCTCTCTCTTGAAAGTGAAGAAGAAAAAGAATAAAAGAAAGCTAGGTCAAATTCCTCCAATCTTCTAAGCTTTGTGATGGCTGTTGTAACATTCCGAAAAACTAGTAGGCTACACTAGAGCCTAATGTGGAACTAGTAGCCTAAACTAGAGCCTAACGTAAGGATTAGAGTGGTAAATAACTCCTGAGACTTAGAATGAAGGTTTTAGGGTCTAAACGTCATGGTACGACTCCCCAAGGACCAACCAAGAGGAGGACCCAAAATAGTCCCTAAGAAACTGCCCAAAAGTGGCCACCTACGGATGGGACTCACGTCGCGTAGGGTGGTCCACGCTCTGTGGGTGAAAGCCTCGTGGGTCAAGGCCAAATTTTAGGCTGCAGAACCCTAATTCATGGACCTGCAGGACACCACGTGAGTCCACTCACGGGCCGTGGGTCATGGTCGTGGGTAATGTCTGTATGCTATCCAAATTCGGCCAAGATAAGGGGTCTTTAGGTGAATTCCTAATTAAGTTGATTTGATGTGGGGTAGTTCTAGATCATTTTAATTCACCTATATAAGTAATTTTAAGTCATTAACCAACCCATACACCTCATAAATCCCAAGACCCAAATCCATAACCATCTTTCCCCGAAATAAACTATCTCTATATTTCCAAGGAAGAAGAAGAACAAGAAAGGTGAAGCTAGGGTTGGAGAATCAAGCTTTTATCCCCTCAAATTTGTGGTGAATCTTCAATAAGGTATGGTAGCTCTTCCTCTATGGGTAGCCTGCACCCATTGAGCCCCTCCAAAACCCCCAATTTCAAAACTAGAAAACCCAAAAATTAGGGTTTGACTTCAATCTCATGGATTCCTTTCAAATTCATTTTAAATTATTGAATTATGTTTGTTTTTTGTATATATTGATGATTTTATATGATTTTAAGTTGAATTCCTCAAGAATGCATCAATTACCCTATTTTCTCAAATTGGATCTAAAATAGAATGTGATAGGATTATGAATGATATGAATTGATTACTTGAATCATGTTGTTATCCATGCATAATATAGTAATTCTAGGTGTGTTGATTGAACATTATCTATGGTCCTTGAAGGGTAAATTATGAGAATTATGCATGATCATTATATTTATGTACATGCTTTATGAATACATTGAAAGTAATGTGATTGTGGCTATAATTTAGGGTGTCATTGAAATGATATTCTCAATTATACACTTATGAATCATGATGACATGTTGTGAAAGGCTTTCCTCACCTAAATGAATCGGTAGTCTAATGGCATCCCTTTCATGTGTGATTAAAAGTTATCTTAATGATATACCTTGAATTGGTAGGCCAATCGCATCCTCTTCATAAGTAACTAATAAAGTATTCTAAGGCTTGTCTTGAATCAGCAGACCAATGGTAACCCTTTCATGAGGAGTCAATGAACTATTATAATGATGAACCTTAAATCGGTAGACCAATGGTACCCCTTTTATGAGGATTCAATGAGCTATTCTAATAATGTACCTTGAACTAGTAGGCTAATGGCATCCCTTTCATGTGTAATTATGTACCTTGAACCGGTAGGCCAATGGCATCCCTTTCATTTGTAATAATGTTGAAAGAGAATTAAGTACTCCATGGGAATTTAATGCTTAGCACCGAGGTGGATAGTGTGAGGTGGAAGCTCTCCCTATGTATGGTTGGCTTTCTAGTAACAACCTCCTTATCCCATAACTATGTGCCCACATAGGTTATTATCTAGTGGATCCACCTAAGCTAAAATGTTACCGGTTCTACCTTAGGACTGTAGACCAACTCTTTTCGGTGTGGGACATGAAACTAGATTCCAATATTTGCTAACATGGTCTATGTCGGTTAAGACTTATTCCCACTATGAACAAGAATGTGAGTTATGTACTATGGTTACTCAAGAAGCTCTATGAAGTGTGGGTGCGGGTATGGGACTTCATCCATGCATTGCACAAGTAGGCTTTGAGAGTAGTTATGGAGTGTTCCTCAAATGTTATAATGACTTATGAAATGAATATGCTTATGATGATGTTACTAAGTATGTTTTTATGAAGGCTAACTGTAATGATGAATTCTTAACTTGAATTGTTGCTATGAGTTGCTTTCCTTGATATGACTTATTAAATGTGAATGCACCTTATCTATGAGCATGAAAAGGATGAGACTAAAGAATGGTAAGTATGATTATGGTGACCTAAAAGTGGTATTTAGTATAGATGGAATTATGGGATCCTTATCTATACATTGCAGAAGTATAACTTAGGGTTACTTATGAGATGATTCTATTATGCTATGGTGATCTATTTGTTGAATATGCATGTGACTTATGCTTTTACACTAAAAGTGCATGATGATTCTCAAACTTGGTAAATGCATGCTTTTCAACTAAAATGTCCTTTTTAGCATGTTTTGAAGGATTTTTATACATGGCTATCATACTTAGTGCATTTTTGTACTAACCCCTACTTTCTACATTTTTCACAAAATGTAGGATTTGGCGATGTTGACTTCCATCCCCATGGCTAAGTTTATAGTAGATCAAGAAGAGAAGTTATGGTGAGTCCTCATAGTATTCGAGGGCTTGACCACCATGTCCTTTAAATCATTCTTTTACATTTTAGACTTTTGTATGGGGTGCGTCCCAAAGCTTTAGTTTAAATGGTTATAGATGGTTTGAGACAAAGTGTATACTTCCACTTGTTTTTATAAAAGACTTTGATTGTAAAGAAAAGTTTTAAATTTCCACACCATTTTCCTCTTATCTTATGTTATGATATGCTAAGAGTCTTGTATGAGGCCTTTTAGAGTCTTGTACGCCGTGTCACATCTAAGGGGTACTCCTGGGTCGTGACAGATTTGCATCCAAGGTATGATGGTTTATTCATCCATGGATTATTCCATCCATGGAGCCCACTAGAATTCCCCAAGGGTGGTGTTATGGTTCACAATGGTTCAGAATCGTCTTTTGTGGCAGATACGAAAGCCAAGCAAGGTCTAGATCTGAAGTTAGTGTAATTAAAAGAGGCAATGCTTAAGAAGTCCCTTGAGGCTTTCTCCTAAGGGGAAGATGGAGTAATTAGATATCAAGGTCGTCTCTATGTTCCTAATATTGATGACATAAGAGAACAAATCTTGTAAGAAGCCCATAGTTCTCGATATTTCATTCACCCGAGAGTCACCAAGATGTACCGTGATTTGTAGGAGATCTATTGGTGGAATGGGATGAAGAAGGATATTGTGGAATTTGTGGCTAAGTGTCCTAATTATAAACAAGTGAAAGTTGAGGATCAGAAACCTGTAGGATTATCCTAAGACATTAGCATTCCTCTTGGAAGTGGGAAGATTTGAATATGGACTTCATAATTGGTTTGCCTCACACCAAGTGGTAACATGACTCGATTTAGGTTATAGTGGATCGAATGACGAAATTGGCTCATTTCATTCTCGTGAAGGTTTCTTATTCAGCAGAGTACTAGGCTAAGTTGTACTTGAGAGAAATTTTAAAGTTGCATGGAGTGTATTTATCCATTATCTCCGATCATGGTACCCAATTAACTTCTCAGTTTTGGAAATCCTTCCAAAAGGGTCTTGGTACTCGTGTTAATCTTAGTACGAACTTTCGTCCACAAACATATGGGCATGAGGAATGTACTATCCAAACTTTGGAACATATGTTGAGAGTTTGCGTGATTGCTTTCAAGGGTAATTGGGAATATCACTTGCCTTTGATTGAATTTGTATATAACAATAGTTATTACTAAAGTATTAGTATAGCTCAATTTGAGGCCTTATATGGTAGGATGGGTAGATCTCTTATTGGTTAGCTTGAACTGGGTGAAGTTTCCTTGATGGGCCCCGAGTTAGCTAATGATGTTATGGAGAAAGTTTGACTTATAAGATAAAGGTTGAAAACGACTCAAAGTCGGCAAAAGTCATATGCCTATGTTAGAAGAAGAGATATTGAGTTTTATGTTCATGATTAAGTTTACTTGAAAATCTCACCAATGAAGGGTGTAATAAGGTTTGGTAAGGTTGCTTATGAACTTGAATTGTAATAATGAATTGGCATCGGTGCATCAACTTTCCCATGTCTCCATGTTGGAGAAATGTGTTGGTGATCCGAAATCTACAGTTCTCTTAGAAGATTTGGGAGTTAAAGAGCATCTTTATTATGAGGAAGTTTCGGTGGAGATTTTAGAATGGAAAGTCAAGAAGTTGAGAAGTAACGAAGTTGGTTTTGTGAAAGTGTAGTGGAGGAATCAGTTATTTGAGGGTGCTATATGGGAGGCTGAGGCCGATATGATGTCCTGTTATCCTCATCTCTTTCCTTCTACCCCTACTCTAGCTTGAGGTATTGAGTTCCTCATAATTTACTCTTTTGGTGTCATGTGTCTTAGATATTCCCATGATTTCCTCGTTTATGCATTTTTATGAAAAGATTAAGTTTTGAGAAAATGAGTCAACCTGATTGATTCCTACATATTTATTTGAAATTGAGTATGAGTTGCCTATAGACGTCATGAAATTATATTTTGAACATGCTTTATCTTAGAATTGATGTTTCCTCCCCAGATATGTGCATTTATGTGATTGCATGCATGTTGGGAGGATAGGTTTAAGTTACTACCATCCTTATGATGTCTTGAATCTCATTGGAGGACGAATGATCTCAAGGGGGAGATAATGTAACACCTAGGATTCGAAAAGATAAAAAATTTAGTGTTTCAGAAAATCTAGTGCCAGTTCCTATTGTACCATCCACGGCACATGGAATGACCCACGTACCATAGCTGGTGTCTGTTGATTGGCCACTTAATTTATCCAAAATGTGTTTTTTGTATTTTTCAACAGTTCATCAGGGACTGTCCGTTGTTCAATGCACGAGTCGTAAATAGGTTTCGTAGGTGAGTCACAGACTTAGAGAGATTTTGAGGTCAACAGTTCAGGATCACGGTTGGGACCCATGGTCCGTCGATTGGACCACGGTCCATGAGTGGGTCCAATCGTTTGAGGTCCCAAATCCTTGGTCTCTGAACTAATTAATGGACGAATAGGACGGTTCGTAGGTGGACCCACGGACCGCAGGTCCCCACCGTCGGCTGGGTTCGACAGTTATTTCTTAGGGGCTTTTGGGTCTTTTGCTAATTATTTTATCCTAATACTATGTCGTTTTACCCTTCCTCAATACCCCAATATATGTGGTTTTAACCCAAAAATTTCCAATTGAAAATCATTCTCTCAAATTGGTCCTAGGATGTTTCATAAGCCACTTCTAGTAGATTCTTATTAATGAGTGTGAAGCGTTCCACATTTATGAATGGGAGGCTACAAGATGATTAGGAAACTCCATTTCTTTCATTTCTCTTAAGTCATGCGATAGAGTTTAACTCTTTAAAGTCTTTCTCTGCTAATCCTTATCCTATTTTCTTAAGGATATGGCCACCCAAAGAGCTTATGCTAGAAGAAATGTGAGGGAGAATGTAGAACAAGAGGCTCCTCAAGTTCTGGTCGATCCTTTGGCTGAGCAACTTACATATGCGGAGTTTAGGGCTGCTTTTTAGGTGTTGGCTCAAGCCATGATGTCTCAAGCCAATGGGGAAGTTTTGGTTCCAGTCTAAATGTGAGTACGGCGTGTTCAAGAATGAGGGACTTTACAAGGATGAACCCTCTGAAGTTCTGTGGTTCTAAGGTTGAGGAAGACCCTCAAGAGTTTATTCATAAGGTCTACAATTTTTTGATGATCATGGGAGTGACGCTGGAGGAAAAGGCAGAGTTGGTCGCTTATGAATTGAAAAGTGTTGCTCAAGTATGGTATAACGAAAGGAAAAAAAGGAGACCGAAAGATGCAGGTCCTCTTGATTGGGAGAAGTTTAAGGGTGCTTTTACTGATAGGGCTTTTCTCCTTGAAATGAGGGAAGCCAAAGCGCTTGAGTTCATCAATCTTCGGCAATGAAGTATGAGTGTGAGGGAATATGCTCTAAAGTTCACTCAATTGTCTAAATATGCTCTGTCAATGGTTTCCGATTCAAGGGCTAAGATGAGTAAGTTTGTGTCGAGTGTGTCCGAAATGGCGGTTAAAGAGTGCTGAACTGCAATGCTCATTGGTGATATGGACACTTCTCATCTTATGCTTTATGCACAACAAATTGAGGAGGAGAAAATTAAGGAAAGGTCTAGGGAGGTAAAAAGGGATAAGACATGTGATTGTAGTTTTTTGCATTCAAGGTCTGATGGACATGGTCATCGTAGATTCCGGCAAGGGATTTCCGGTCAAGGTTCCTCCAATGCTCCTCCTAAGTTCAACAAAGAAAGGGTGTCTAACCCTAAGCCTCAAGGAGGGAGTGAATTTTTATTGCCTATGTCTTATTGCACTAAGTGTGGAAGGAAGCATGATTATAAGTGCCTAGCTGGCACAGATGGTTGTTATGGTTGTGGTAAAAGTGGTCACAAAATTAGGGATTGCCCAATGCTTAAGGCTAAAGGAGAAGAGGGCAAGCAAAGTCCTCCTAGTGGTTCGAATTCTAATGATGCCAAGCAAAACAAATTCTATGCTCTCCAATGCCAAGGTGAAAAAGAGAGCTCTCCGGACATGGTCACTAGTATGTTAAATGTTTTCCAAATAGATGTATATGCTTTGCTTGATCCCGGTGCTACTTTGTCCTTTGCGATTCCATATGTGGCCATGAGGTTTGATGTGCTCCCCGATGTATTGTTAGAACATTTTTTTGTCTCTACTCCTGTTCGTGATTTTGTTGTAGATAGGTGGGTCTATAAAAGATGTCCCGTTTCCTTATCCCATAGAGGTCTCTTGTTATCTTGGTAGAGCTGGATATGTCAGACTTTGATGTCATCCTTGGTATGGATTGGTTCTATTCTTGTTATGCTTCTATTGAATGTAGGACTTGAGTAGTAAAGTTTCAATTCCCAAATGAGCCTATCCTTGAGTTGAAGGGGGGGGGGGGGGATTCTATGCCTAATGGTCTGTTTGTCTTTTGTCTGAAAGCTAGAAAGATGATTTCTAAAGGGTTTCATTTATCATCTAGTTAGGGTGAGGGATGTTGATTCTGAAACCCCTACTCTTGAGTCAGTCCCTGTTGTAACTTAGTTTCCATAACTGTTATCTGATGATTTGCCATGTATTCCTCCTGAAATGGAAATAGACTTCGATATTGATCTTCTCCCAAATACGCAACCTATTTCTATTCCTCTTTATAGAATGGCTCCAGCAGAATTAAAGAAGTTGAAAGAACAGTTGAAAGATTTATTTGATAAGGGTTTCATCCAGTTTTGTTTCTTAGAAAGAAGGATGGCTCTCTTCATATGTGTAGAACATCGTCGGTTGAACAAAGTTACCATTAAGATAAGTATCCACTTCTAAGGATAGATGATTTATTTGACCAACTTCAAGGAGCAAGTTACTTCCCTAAGATTTATCTTTGATCGAGTTATCACCAATTGAGGGTGAAGGAAGATGACATTCCAAAGACGGCTTTCGCAACTCGGTATTGTAATTAGGAGTTTTTGTAATGTCTTTGGGTTGACTAATGCTCCAGTGATGTTTATGGATTTCATTAATATTATGTTTAGGCAATACCTTTTATGTTCGTAATTGTGTTCATTGATGATATTTTTATATATTCGAGAAGTGAGAATGAGCATATTGATCATTTGAGGATTGTGTTGCAAATTCTCAAGGACCAACTACTCCTTGCTAAGTTTAGCAAATGTGAATTTTGGTTTAGGTCTGTAGCTTTCCTTGGTCATATTGGGTAAAGTAAAGGTATTGAGGTACATCCAAAAATATGGATGCGGTCAAGAGGTGGCCTAGACCTCTAACCCCTTCGAATATTAGAAGCTTCTTTGGTTTGGCCGGTTACTATAGAAGGTTTGTTGAGCAGTTTTCCTCCATTGGCTCTCCTTTGACGGCTTTGACTCAAAAGAAGGCTAATTTTATATGGTCTGAAGCTTGTAAGAAGAGTTTCCAAGAATTGAAAGATAGACTTACTTTCACTCTGGTATTGACCTTACCGGAAAGTTTGGATGGTTTTGTGGTGTATTGTGATACCTCTAGAATTTTGTTTGGATGTGTGCTTATGCAATATGGTAAAGTTATTGCCTATGCTTCAAGTCAACTTAAGATCCATGAGAAGAACTATCCTACCTATGACCTTGAGTTAGTGGCAGTTGTTTTTGCCTTATTGATTTGGAGGCAATATTTGTATAGTGTTCATGTTGATGTTTTCATCTATCACAAGAGTTTGCAATATGTATTCAATCAAAAGGATTTTAATCTTGGCCAAAGAAGGTGGCTTGAGTTATTGAAAGACTATGACATGAGTGTTCTTTATCACCCCTGTAAACCAAATGTGGTAGTGGATGCTCTTAGTTGGTTATCTATTTGCTAATATTGACGAAAAAAAGAAAAAAATTGGTTTGAGATGTTCCCATATTGGCCCGATTAGGTGTTCAATTAGTGGACTCCACCAAGTGTGGTTTTATGGTAACCAATGGGTCTGAATCATCTTTTGTGGCAAATGTGAAAGCTAAATAATCTCTTGACCAAATTTTGGTGGAATTGAAACAAGCGGTACTTAAGAAATCCATTGAGGCTTTCTCCCAACGGGGTGATGGTGTCAGTAGATATCAAGGTCGGTTATATGTTCCAAATGTTTATGACTTGACGAAATAGATCTTGTCAGAAGCCCATAGTTCTCGGTATTCCATTCACCCGGGAGCCACCAAGATGTACCGTGATTTGCGGGAAGTCTATTGGTGGAATGGGATGAAGGATATTACAGAATTTGTGGCTAAGTATCAAAATTGCCAACAAGTAAAAGTTGAGCATAAAAAACCGGGAGGTATTTCCAAAGACATTGGTACTCCTACTTGGAAGTGGGAAGATTTGAACATGGACTTTATTGTCGGTTTGCCTCGCACTCGGCAACAACATGACTCAATTTGGGTTATAGTAGATCGAATGACTAAATTGGCTCATTTCCTTCCCGTTAAGGTTTCCTATTTGGCGACGGATTATGCCTAGATTTATTTGAGAGAAATGGTAAGGTTGCATGGAGTGCCCTTATCTATTATTTCCAATAATGGTTCTCAATTCACTTCTCAGTTTTGGAAGTCATTCCAAAATGGTCTTGGTACTAAGATTAAGCTTAGTACGACTTTTCATCCCCAAACCGATGGGAAAGCGGAGCGTACTATCCAAACTTTGGAAAATATGTTAAGAGCTTGTGTGATTGACTTTAAGGGTAATTGGGATAACAATTTTCCATTGATTTAGTTTGCCTATAATAATAGCTATCACTCGAGTATTGACATGGGTCCATTTTATCTTCATTATGGTAGGAGGTATAGATCTCCTATATGTTTGTTTGAGGTAGGTGAAGTTGCCTTGATAGGTCCCAAGTTTGTACATAAGGCCATTGAGAAAGTTCGACTTATAAAAGAAAGGTTGAAAATAGCTCAAACTCAGCAAAAGTCTTATACCAATGTGAGAAGAAGGGATCTTGAGTTTAATGTTCATGACTGGGTGTACGTGAAATCTCACCACGAAGGGTGTAATGTGGTTTCGTAAGAAAGGAAAGCTTAGTCCCTTTTATGTAGGCCCATATTAGATTTTGAGGCGTGTTGGTAAGGTTGCTTTTGAGCTAGATTTTCCAAATGAGTTGGCAATGGTGCATCCTCTTTTCCTTGTTTCTATGTTGAAGAAATGTGTTAGTGATCCAACATCCATAGTTCCCTTGGAAGGGTTGGGAGTTGATGAAATTCTTTCTTATGAGGAAGTTCCGATTGAGATTCTATACCGGCAAGTCAAAAAGTTGAGAAATAAAGAAGTTGCGTCCATGAAAGCTTTATGGAGGAATCACTGAACTGAGGGTGCTACTTGGGAGGCCGAGGCCGATATGATGTCTAGATATCCTCATAGTTTTCCTTCTACTCCTACTCTAGCTTGAGGTAATGAGTTCCTCTTGGTTTGTTCTTTGTTTTGGGACTCATGAGTGTTTTAAGTGTTTCCATGATTTCCATATGTTATGCATGTTCATGAAATGCCTAAGTTTTCAAAGAAATGACTTATATTTTATTTTCCTCATGTTGTTATGCATTGAGTATGAGTTACCTATAGACTTCATGAGATGAATTGTCGAACATGCTTTAGCTATGCATTTTGAGTATGAATTGCATATGATCTTCATGAGATTGTGTTGAACATGTCGTTTGCTTGAAGAAGGTAGTTTCTCCTTGAAGATGAGAAATTTTGAGAATTCATGCATGTAGGATTGATAGATGTAGTTCCTACTTCCTTTTGGTGCATTTGAGTAGGTTTAGCTTGGAGTTGATATTTCCTCCTTGTTTATGTGCATTGCATGCATAATGGGCTGATAGAGTTAGTTTCACCCCTCTTTCGATGTTTTGAGAACGTCCTAGCTTGGAGTCGATAGTTCCTCGTTGTTTGTATGCGTTGCATTGTTAGGTTGGGTTGATTAGTTCCTCTCCTACTCATTTTGAACGAGTTTAAATCTCCATCGAGGATTAATGATCCCAAGGGAAAGATACTGTAACACCCTGTATCTGAAAAAGGAAAATGAACCAGGTTTTGGGAAGTTGGATGTGCTAGCCACTAAGGCTAACCACAGCCCATGGGTTGAACCATGGATTGTAGGTGGGTTCGTGGATTGGCTACCCTGCCTAGTGGTTTGAGGCCAAGAACTACGGTTAGACCTACGGACCTTAGGCAAGACCATGATCTATTTTTATGGTTTGTGGTTCGAGGCCCAAATATCTAATTTCTGAAATCAATCGACGGTCCACCAGAACGGGTAGTGGGTTAGACCACGGTCCTTTGACTGGGGCCGTGAATCGTCACTAGTCAATTATTTTTAGGGGTAGTTCGGTCTTTTCCTAATTAATTAGTTCCTATACTACGTCATTTTGCCTAAGTTTAGGACTCCTATATAGGTCTTTTACCCCCAAATTCACCCCATTTAATTCATTCTTCCAAATTCACAAAAGAAAATCAAGTATCCTCTCTCTAGTCATTTATAGAAGTAAACATTATCGAATCAATTACAGTAAATTGAAGGGGTAGACAACTAGTATGAAATGGGGGGCTTAGAGTGACAATTAACAACTACGTAAACAGGAGAGTAATCAAGTAGAGAACGATTCTTGAGGATGTGATCGATTAAATGCTATTTTCGCTTTACGGGTGATTAGAATTCACTAAAAGACGTTGAATCTTAGTGGGTAGCCTATTTTTAAATGTAATAGCCATCTCTTGATCAAGTACCACGATTCGGGCGAGTTCCCTTGAACCTCGACAAGCATAACAATATGAACAACCCAAAACCTCAATTAATCTACTCGCTCGAGCTAGATTGGTAGGCTCGAATTTAGATTCACTTTCTCAAGCTGAACCACAATAACCCAATCATCAATCGATTGTCTTAATTCTAAAACTTCTTTCTTAAGCAAGCCTTGAATACTAGGTTAGAATTGCATTTGCAACTATAATTCATGGATTAAAACACAACTATCAATCAAACCCACTTCAATTCAGCATTTAAATCAGTAAATATTAACACCCATAAGCTAATTAAACACTTAATCACATGATCACACCCCCAAGAATGAGGGTTTTAGCCACTCATTATAAAAAGCAAGAAAATAATACAAACTATATTCTCCATCAGTTGGGTAACAAAATTCAAGTCTTCACAATGTTTGGAATCAACTTAAAATCAAAACCCAATTAAAAATTTTACTTAAAAATTACTAAGAACAATGTTTGGATCAAAACCCTAGAGTTAGAATGTGTATCAACTTTTAGAACTGGAAGAACTCCTTAAAACTCTTTTAAAAATCATAATTATAATCTTCCAAATTTTCGGCCTTTAGACCAATCAGCAGAATTAGTAGAGCACCACCGACCAGGTCGGCGATGCGCCAAGTGTCTTTCTTCATCGCCTTCCGAACTTGCCTCTTAAACATTCAACTTCTGTAACTTTAGGCAATCAGGGTCCTTGTCGCCTATCCATTCAGCGGTTCACTGAAATGCCATTGCCATTGCCAAGTTGTCTTTTCCCCAGGCCTGGCAAACTATAACTTTTGGCGAGCTGAAGGACCACTTGGCGGTATGCTGAGTGGTTATGGCGATCTTTAAATTTTCCTTTCTTCAACTCTTTCAACTTTTTTTTGCTCTTTTTTGCTCGATAATGTCCTTGCCTTGCTCTTTTGCCTTCATTCCTGCAAATCAACACTTTAACATAAGTTTATAACATAAATTCACCATTGAGGACAATATAACTATGAAAATAAAGCCCCAAATGAGTCAAAATCCCTTACTCATCAACACCCCCAACTTAAGTTTTTGCTTGCCCTCAAGTAAAACACAAGATCAATCAGCTCGACGGAGATGACTACAAATAGTGCCACTTAAAACTCAACATGAATGAACATGAGGTTAAATCTACTCATGCAATGTTTAATTGTGCACTACAAGTTTCAAACTGTGACTAGCCATCATCAAATAGAATTCAAGTTCACAATGTTATCTTCAAATGCAAGTTCAAGCTCTACAAGAGTATTCAAATGCCCTCACAACAAGAATGATTCCATGCTCACACAAAGTTTATCAAAATTTTAGAATTCCTGAATCAAAAGCAGCTCTCACTCTCTCAAAGATAAACACACTCATGATTTTTTCCTATAGGCTTGCCCGTATTTTCCAATCAAGATGATTTAAGCTCTATCAAGATCATGAAGGTCTTCCACTGCTTGTAATGGGGTTGAGGGTAAAGGTATGATTATTTTGGCTTAGTGACTTCTACCTTCATAAAGCATGGCCTGCATTTCACTTTTTCTCCTTCTCTTTCACTCTTGATTTTCACAATCCACCCTATGTTCTTTTAAGCATGACTCATTAGATATCCCATTTCTTTTGCCCATTGTATTGACTTTATTTCAACATTTCTTTTCTTTTTCGATCTTTTTCTTCTTTCACTTTTCTCTCTTTTTTTTACATGAAGGGGTTCCATCTTTTTAAACATGATCCTTCAAGGGTGAATTTCTCAAAACTTCTTGACAATTCTTCTTTTTCTCCACACCCCCAACTTAGGGTTTTGGCCTAAGTTGGATATTTAAAGTAACCAATGTTCCATGAAGATTTTAGGTAGGAAAGAAAGAGGTCAAATGTGTTCAAGTTTCATCCAAAGAAAAGCATAGGCTGAAACGGTGCTAAGTAAGGTTCACACTCTAAGAAAGTGGTCACAAAGAGGTATAATGACAATTTTGGTTCACTCTCCACAAAATATGAGTAAGATAATCTCTATAATCCGCCGACATTAGTGGATTGGACAAATGGGGCAAATGTTATGTATTATGAAGCACACATTTCAAGACAACCTCACCACACACGACATTCAACACATTCATCAAACAAGACTATATAATTTTAGCTATCGTGAAAAGATCATCAGAAGATTCCTTTCAACAACAGGCCAGTCACAATGAGATGCTTAGAGTTCACACATGACTTATGCAACTCAAATTTGCCTCATCAGAATTACACACGCATATTGTTCAATTAAGAGATTCAAGTCATCGGTATTGATCACAACCGATACTCAAATTTGCAAGAGAACAACCACATTCACAAGCATCAAGAGGTGGTAAAACCAACATTAGCATTAAAACCACAAACTCAAAATTAACACCAATAGATCAAAAAAGATATATAGCAAAAAAATTTAACATTCACAAACACAAAAACAACAATACTATAACACCCCGTATCTGAAAAAGGAAAATGAACTAGGTTTTGGGAAGTTGCACGTGCCAGCCACTAAGGCCAATCACGGCCCATGGGTTGAACCACTGACCATAGGTGGGTACGTGGGTTGGCCACCCTGGCTACTGGTTTGCAGCCAAGAACTATGATGACACTTACGGACCGTAGGTCAGACCACAGTTCATGGTCAATGTCACGACCCAAGCCTAGGGCCTAGACGTGACATGGCGAATGAGGAACCCGAAGGAACCCCAAACAAGCCTCTCAAACTTGTCATCACACTTCATCGGTCGCGGAAGTACATTC
>JAJOOR010039596.1:0-15135 GCA_036250505.1 Solanum acaule | reverse complement strand
AACATTCAATTTTATACAAATTGTTCAGTTTTGTATAAATTCATTTATACATTGTAATTTGTATAATAAGATCTGTATTTGTATAATTATAAGTGTATAGGACGAAAATATATGTATTTGTATTTGTATTTGTATATACACTTTTCTCTCGCTTTATACAAACAAAAACACATTTTATACATTTTATACCGAAATGTATAAAATGACTAATTGTATACCGAAAATGGCTAATTGTATATCGAATCAGATGGCAAAAAAAGGGGATGTTTGCTGCGAATTACAATTAAAATAAACTACGGCTATAACATTTAATTTGAATTAATAGTTTGCTATTTCATACAATTTTCCCTAAATAATACATGTATATAACAATCTCTTATAATGTGTTGGTGTAATATACCACAAATATAATAAATTATACTAGAAAATAAAATGAATAAAAATTATCATCCAGGTTGAGGTGCGGATATCTCGCTCTCTTTAAGGAGATTTAAGCTCACCGTATCATAATCTACACCAATCCAACAATATCACTCTTGACTAGTACCCTCTAGGATACAACAGCCCTGTTGGGACCGAAATAATTAGGTGTCATGGAAATCTAGCAAAGCAAACCTCGAAATACTATGTGTAAAAAGACAAAGACACAAACATTTAACGTAGTTCGGTCAATTGACCTGCTTCCACATAGGAGATAAGCAATCCACTATATAAAAATGAGAGTACAAATATCGAGAGAAGTAACCTCACACAATTCACTCGAAATAAAAAGAGGTTCACACAAGTGATAACGTATCATCTGTGTCTCACCGTTTCTCCCCCTGCATAAAACTCTCAAAGCCCCTAAGACTACATTGTGAATGTTGCCAAGTTAGAAGGAATGAACCTCTATTTATAGAGTCATAAATCTTTTCCTACAAGAAAATGACTAGCCAAATATGGAGATTTTGTGTTTTCCTTTCTAAAAAAAGGAAAACTCAAATATGATAAGAAACTTAGGGCAAATACCCAATAAGCCCAACAACATCGTACACTCAAACAAATACGGATTAGTTAAAGAGTTCAAAGCTCCACTAAAAGAACATCTTCGTTCAACATATATCTTCCTGCAACATATAACTGTCTCTTTCATATTCATTCTTTTAAGTATAGAATTCACATTAACTAATCAGGGTCATGATAGAGTGGTTAATACTCCATTCTTGATCATAACTCTCAAATTTGAGCATGATTGGATATAGAATATTCACCTTTGTTATATCTCCCAATGTGGAATTTCCTAATGCAAAATAATTTGAATTTAGTCGGACGACCATACTAAGGTGAAATTTTGTTATTTTATTTTATTTAAAAAAAAAACGTTTCCAACTGCTCATAAACAAACAAATCAAATCTTATCGAAATTTTGCAACAATGACAAGAAAAAAAAATAGAATATTATAAATTTGCCGAAGTGGGCATCTATATATACATTTGATTAAATTAAACCAAATGTATTATATATTTACATACATAGAGTGATTATATATATTGGTAATAATATTTAATTATATAATATGGAGGTTATTACCAAGATTATTTCCACTATATAAAACAATTTTATGAGACATTAACCATATCAAGATTTGGTTATTTCTCAAATATACATCATAGTTTAAGTCATGGCTAAAATTATTCTACTTTATGTAGTTGCACTTGTCATGATATTTCCACTCTTTTGGAGCCATGGAAATGCAACAACTCCTCGCAAATTAGGGGTACGTCATAATGCAATTACAAGCTTGCCAAATACAAATAAAGTAACTTTTGCTGGCTAAAACCAGGATTAGAAAACAAAAATTACAAACAAATTTGTCAACCAGTACAATTTGAAGTAACTTATAATAACTAGTGGCTGCATCAGCCCACAATATAGCTTCTTGCTATATATATTAATTGTTGTGTTGTATTAATACTATCTATGCATTGTATGTTTTAGTTTTAATTGTTACGTCTTATTTTCTTTTTTAGTCTGTCAAAAAAGTGTAAAGCTTTCATATATCACATTGATATCACTTTTGATCCCACAATTAAATCAAAATTAGTCCGTGTAATTAAGATCTAATCGAGTCACCACATTTAACCTTCCAATTACTTTGAAATGTGAAATTTTGATCCCCTTGCTAGTGAATACATACAATCCCAATAATTTATTGCTATTGACCGTTTCACCATTTAGTTACTCGTGTGTATTAACTAGCTAGTTGGTATTAAGGCTTAGTCATGTTTAGGTTCAGTATTTGCTAGAAATCTTTAATTTATATCGAGTTAAAGATTTACATGTTAACAGAAAATGTAGAGAAATTATTGTAGTGTTGGAGAACTTAAATTACTCCATGTATACTAGAATTTGTGGCAAATTTACACCCTAAATTATGCACGTGAAACTATGATCTCTTCGTAAAGTTAAATGTTTTATGTGTATATTTCTTAAAGTTCATATAGTATTATCTGATGATGACACTCACGCTATAAGAAGACTAAATTATTCACTTAATTGAAGGTTAAATTCTTTGCCTTCAGGACTTGGGATCAATTCTCCCTTAAATTATTTTTTTGCTTCTTTTTATTAAGTGGTGCACTTATGTTCTTATAATCCTGTATTTGCCTTTGATTGGAATGAAATGGTTCCAAAGGGAGCCAGTTGGACTAAGTGATTATATAGTCTATCCTAAAAGTTTGAGATTGACGCATAATAATAGTTGTTGTGGCTAAATTCAAATTTATACCAAAATCTAACCTCATAATATTACGTACCTTTCCTTTTACTAATATAAATCAAATTCTTTAATTATTTCTTATATATTTTGGTATAACCATTTGATAATTGGTACCCAATATATGTTCAAACTAATTTAGATTTGCATTCCGTATAATCATTTAAAGTGAAAAGTGTCACTATCCGAGTCTATATCTATAACGATTCGATCAGATCGTTATGAGTAGGCCAATAGTGAAAGAATTTGGGCTAGAAAACTTTTCGAATAGAGAGTTGATTTTTTTGGCTAGGCCAACGTCAGAAGCTTTTTGGGCTAGGTGAGGTCTAGGTCTATCTGAAAATGGATGGAGTACAATGTTAAGGTTTGGTTGATATATTCGTGTAGCCATGACATTAAGGAATTCATAAGGCTTTACAGAATTGACTCTCGAAATTGATCTTGGTGTGGAAGAGATATGTTGGGACGTCAAGAGAAGAGGTTGCCTTGTGAAAACGTGACTTTTCTAGGATTTCTAAAGTTGCAAAACTTTAACCTATCTCATTGTAGCAGGAAGCATCCGCTATAGCGGGGTAAATTGTGCTATAGCGATGCTGCTACTGCGGGGCGAAGCAAGTTTTTTACAGAAACATCTCCAAAACCCTATTTTATGTACTTTTGTTCTTGGAGTTGGGAGGGCGATTTTGGGCTGTTTCCACTCGTTTTTCCACAGAATTCATTGGTAAAAATAATATTTTGACTCCCCAACCTTGTGCATTGATTCTTAAGCCTTTGAATCTAGGTTATTGCCCTTGGGAGAAGGTTTTCACATGATTTCATGGTGGAAAAAGGCCTAAGTTGGGGAAGATGGTTATATGTTGGTCTGAGGTTAGGATTTATTAATAATCTGGGTAATTAATAGGCCATTAGTGATTGATTGTTGCTTGTTTTTTAAGACCAAGAACAAGCCAAGACACTTCAAAAAGGGAAATCTCAGGTTCTTTAGAGTTTACAAGAGGCTTGATACGAGATAGATGATGGTTGTATGTTTCTGATTTATATATATATGCATGTCTATTGCTTCGTTGTATCATTTGCGCAATGAATTTTAGGGAATACATAGGGATACATGAAATAACATCGTGTTGATAGCCTCATGCAATGGATTTCTATTGTGAATTGTGGTTTTCAAGTGGTATTGTTCATAATGCTTGTGATTGTGCATGATTGTTGGTTGGTTCGGGTACCATGCTGGTACACTAACTATGCTGGTAAACTAACTATGGATGACTCGGGTACCACAATAGTACACTAACAATTTGGGTTTGGGTTATGTGAGATGACCAGGTATGTGAGATGACCAGGTATATGATTACGGTTTCATGAGAGAATCGAGCATTTGCATTTGTGATCATTTGGGATATGCAACCAGTTATGGTTGTTTGATGACATGTGATTGAGAGTCTATGTGGTTTGATAATTGTTGTTATATGCATTGTTCTGTGTTAATGCTTTGTGGTAAATTGTTTACATTCATATCTTAGACTGACCGCGTGATCCTACCAGTACACTATGTTTATACTGATAGTACACCTGTTCTTTTCTTGTTGAGTACAAGACATTTTCCAGCGGATGATACGAGACCTCAGATAAGTGACGTCTGACTCCGAATTCAAGAGTGAACCACCCTTTCAGGCTGCCATGAATTCTTCCGCATCTTCTTGTCCATCTTTTCGTATCAAACATTTATACTTTAGTTTTACATTTTAGTATTGGGGTTGCAATTTCAATCTTAACTATTTAGAATTTTAGTACGATGACTTTCAGTTCTTAGGGGTTACTTTCCGCATTAATTGTTTTGACTAGTGATTGAGGTTATGGGAACTCAATCCTTAGTTGTTGAAAACTACTTCCATAAGTCTATAAGTCTATAAGAAGGGTTAAGGAGATGTGAAAGCACGTTTATCTCTATAAGTCTATAAGAAGGGTGTATTTTGAGGTGTGAAATGGGAAAGAAGGGATAATTAAATACAACTGTTTGACTGAATGTCGATGAAGCTTCTACTAATATTGATGAGCAACTGAGAAAAATCCTCAAGCTACTCTAATTAAATGGTAAGAAATAATATAAACTATGATCTCTGAATAGTTTTGCCCTCGAAGAAGTTGATTGGAAATGTTGCAACTTCACTAGTCACGAGTTTGAGAACGGGCGCTAGAATCTACATTATAAAAGGATACAATACAAAGGAAGTATGCATCAGTACGTGTGAAATTTATTGAGTAAGTAAGAGACTAGCATAATCATAAAAATGGCCTAATGAGAACAGTGATATAAGATTTTCAAAATTATATACATACTATGAGAACTTGAAGAGAAAATAGTTGGAGTTCATGTCTATATACCATTCACAATCTTCTTTTAAAAGCATATGTATAGATGAGTTTATTTCAGTAGCCTTACATAATCATAAATGTAAATAGCATACATAAAAATGAATCAAATAAAGTAGGAGCGTATCGTAAAAAATGCATAAACTAAGGAGTTTCTTATAACCGACATATATCATGTGAGCTCATGATGTCCAACAGCTAACCCAATTGAGATGGCTTCCCTATACCTTTCCAGAGTACAAAACCATATCTAATCTATTTGGATCCACTAATTTGAGCCTCTCATGGATAAATAGTAAACCATCAAAGTGATGAAACATAATCTTACGGTGGCACGTAGTTATGGGACTTGATTTTTCTAAACCCCCTCTTGATGCTAAATAATCCTCCTAAAATAACATATATAATGTTCATAGATATGAAAACCATCTATCTATTTGAATAACATGTGAGTCTAAACCTAAAAGTCATATCTAAACAACTTGTATTGAGGTTGAAATTCATATCATGCTAGTTTTCATGCTTAAAAGCCATAAATATTTAAGGAACCATAGAAATCATGCTAAATCAATACAATAAGATTTTAAAATCGAAGTGAAACAATGAAAACGACAGTTAATGAAGAAAGGATCATAATTTCATAAAAAGCTCTAGCTTTGCTTCTAACAATCTTGTGGAATTCTTGAGAATCAAAATACTCTAAGCGTGAGAGTTAAGTGATACTCTCTTTGAAGCTTTACATACCTAATTATGAAGCTATTAGACTGAAAACTTTGGTAGATATTTGATTTTTCTTGAGCCCGAGGAAGAATACTAGCTTTATCGGAGGAAATCCTTGGTCTTGGAATTTTGGTGCTTGATCTTGAGAAAATAAACTCTTTTATGGAGTTCTTGGAGTAGAAGAACTTCGGAAGCCTTGGATGAAAGGCTTTCTCATGATTCTTGAAATTTTTTGACTTGAAAACTTTAGGATTCTTATTGGAGAAGAGGAACCCTAAGTGAGTTTTGAGAGAATTTCTGGAGACTTGAATGTTTAGATTGATGATTATGAGAGGAAAACTAGTTAGTTATATGATATCCTCCTTTAACGTAGTTACACGCTTGTCAAATACAAAAGAAGCAAATTCTGATGGATCAGAACACAAGTATTTGTCCATTTTGAGCTCATTAACTCACTCAAAAGAACTGACCTCATGAAAACTAGGATCATGATCTAGTTCAATTACAAGCTTGCTAAATACAAATGAAGCAGCTGCTCGCACACTAGGGGGACGGGAGAACCTAGTTTCAAGCTCGTATAATACAAATGAAGCAACTCCTCGCAGACTACAGACTCGTGTTGGTGGCATACAATATGTGCCAACTAGGACAGCTAAAATGACTTCTCACAACATCTAGGCCGCTCAATTAAGCCCAATATGTACATAAGTACAAGTATGCTAAAGTGCTATATTATGCACTATATGTTGTACTAAAGTATTATCTAATAATGTACTTTTGTGCTCTTATAATATCTAAAATTGAGTAACTTTCCCTTTTATTAAATTTTATTAAGGGGTTTTTGGTTTAAAATAGAATTATCTTGAAATTTTTATCAGGATAATAATTATGAGATTATAATTAAGATTATCTATATTCTGTCTTTTAGGCTTGTTTGGTTCAAAGATAAAATACATTTAATTCAAATATCATAACGATATAACTCGATTCATCTATATTTCAAAAAATCAATCTCTTTTTTTCCTCTTAACTCCTAACGGAGTCAACATGAGAATATTTTTTAATCATGCTAAAAAATAGAGGGGTAAATTTAGATATATTTTCCCAACACAAAGGAGTCATTAATGTAAGAGCTTTGTAAATGCCAAATCAAATGAGATGATTTTGCTATTTGTAAAGGTATGAATAAAATAAATAGAGTTAATGATAAAAAAAAATATATAAAAAATATCTCAATTTTTCGAGTTTTATATTTGAACTATCATCAACTATTTATCAAAACACACTTGACACTTCAGCTAATGTTTATGCCTTTTTCCTACCTAATACATCACCATCGTTCATGTATTTGATAATAGGTAGAAAACTCACACTTGATAGTTTATGTAAAAAACTATAGGGAAGAAAACATGGCAACTAAAAAGGAAAGGAGTGCAGAGCATACAAGAAAAGAACAGTAACAACAATAGGATAGTGCGATAACCAAAACACAATAAACAACCGTTGATGATAGATATCAAAAGCAAGCAACTACAAGCTTACAAATAATACTACAACAGACACTGCCAAGCCTAAACCCGTCTAAAAGCAAGACAATGTTCCACTACCTACTCTTTTGTTATGTAGTATGAAAATATACATGAAATTTGGTGCAGGAAAGATTGTATGGGCACCATTTTTATACAAAAAATGTTTGTGGAGTTTGTAGTTGAGCCAAAAAATTCTTGGTAAATGTGAATTAATTAAAGGATTTAGCCTTAGTTTGCTTCAGTATGGTGTTACTTTAGTAGGCTGAACTGATTTAGCTGATGGCTTTTGTTTGGGGAAAGGGAGAGCTTTATTAAGTAATTTCACGATTTTTATAAATATATGGTAATTTTGAACTTAAGTTATCTAATGAAACTTCAAGATATGAATTTGGAACCTGTCAATCTTTTATTTGGTAAAAGCAATACTAAATGAGTAAAAAGGAAAAGAACTTGGCAATCTTTTATTTCATTATAGTTCTGTGATTCATAGTATTTTTTTCCTTATTGATCCCTTTGAATTCCATATTCGAAGTTGCAATCGGATCTATATTAAAAAGAATCGGTTCAATATATTTCTTATGTACCCATAGGTACTATATTGGATTTGTATCAAATTTCGGATCAATCTATGTTGAGTGATTGTCTTCATTATGTAGTTGCTACCAAGTACCACTATTTTTGGTTTTGGATCTTCCAAATCCTTCCCATAGGAGATCCAGACCAATTTTTTCTAATCCTTTGAGAAAAATATTCATTCTCTTCCTAAAAATAGGAGGTAGAACCAACAAAGATTTCTTTTTCTATTCATCCTTGACCTCACTCAAGAATTGTTTTTTATCCAATCCGCAGGAATTAATAGAAAAGGCAAATCCTGTATAATACACCAGATCCGACTCGGTTATTAATAGAGTGAATAGATCTTAAAAACTTTCTTCTAATTCAAAATCATAGTGTAACGTGTATCCTCCCCTGTAACAAAAAATTGTTTTTTGTTCAAGAATGAATGGAACTGTCCATATCTAGTTCATCCTTTGGAACCATATCACATCCCGGATAATGAATTAGGATGAATTGAGACGGTATTTTGTTAATATGTAATTATCTTGAATATATTAACCATTTCTTTATTTTGGGATCGCCCGGAAGGGACAAAAGAAAGATCTTGTTGTTTCTATAACTTGGGAGTATCTCTCTGAGCATATTCCTGCAGAAATTCTTCGTCTTTCCTAAAGATAAATGTTCATAAAAGAAAGGGAACTTTTGAAATCCCTGGAATTTATTTATGTAGAATTATTCAACCTAAGTACTTTCCTTTTCAAATTTGACATGTCTGTTTTTACTTTCCATTCACATTAAGCTTACTTACTGAATATATAGAGGGTTCATATAATTGACTCGGATTGATCTGGATTTGAGGCATAGTTGATTGATTGAGAAAAATTACTAGCACTAACAATAAGTATTCTTCTGTTTGCTCTCTGTATTTACTTTCTATTACAGTGAGGAAAACATCTACCTGCTATGCAAAAAGCTATGTGATGATGGGCTGGCAGATCCTGATGGTTCTGATCTGTTTGTTATTTTCATTTCCAATGAGAAGAAGCAGGCAACTACTCTTTGCTCTTCCTTTGGTTACTCGTTACTGTCTTGAGAAGTTCATTCACTTCATTGATACTTCATCTCAGTGAAAATGATAGTTGTATAAGATCTGTTCCGCTACTAGTAATGGTAATTTATTGCGTTAAACTAGCAAATAGTTAGGTGGATAACAAAATAATGTGAACTGCAAGCCTTTTGCAAACGGGATGTACTAACGTTTAGAACTTGATCTTTCACATTTTGTTTACCATTTGATAATTCTTTGTAATGCTTTAATCAGTTCAGTTTTTTCTCTCTATCCCCAATACAGCAAAGTAAAAGGATGAAGGGAAGTTCATGTTTGAATGGATCTGAAAATGGTCCAGGACACTTAAATGAGTTAAAGATAAATTGGACGTGAACATTCTTCGAAACTAAATCGATACAATACTATGAGTTCGTTTCTAGTGTACTGTGGCTTTCCAACTTAGTTGTTTGGATAAGGAGAGCGACAGAATGGCTGACAGTTCAGTTGTACCTAGCATAATGTTTTGGGGGATGTTAATTAATAATTATATGCTTTCAGATTCCTCTGTGGCATCAGAAGGCTAGCCAGCGAGCGGAGGGAGTTATTCTGTGGGACTATCATGTTATCTGTGTACAGGTTAGATTAATCTACTTTTTTCTAGTATAAGCTGAAAATGGTTAACTATATGGTTTTCATTTTTCTCTACTATAGCTATTGACATTTCATTTCCTTGAGAAAATCTGTTTGGATGCTGGCAGAAAAAGAGAAATGAGAACTCTTCGTCACTAGTGTGGGATTTAGATTCAAGCCTTCCATTTCCATCACCTCTTGGCACTTACGTCGCTGACAGCATTCGTCCATCAATTCAGATATTTTCAGAATTCAAAAGGTAATAACTGTTCTAGTCCCAAAAAGAAACATGATTTCATTGATAAAGCTACGTATCTCTTGAATTTTTTGCTCTTAAACGATGAAGAACTGTTATTTCATTTTCTTTTGTAGGAGCTAGATATTTCATATTTGCTCAAATTAAGATTCTTGAAATAGTGATGTATTGCCCTTCTGTGTATTGTTTTTCTCCATTCCCTCCTGAAGTCAACCCAACCTTAAAATGTTTCTAACTTTTCGCAAAACTTACGCTCTACTTAGTGAATCTCATTTTTGTTTATCTTTAAAAATTGATTTCACAAGTCCACCCTATAGGGGGTGTTCTCATTAAAGAAATACTCTTTCACCGACCTTTTTCTGAAGAAGAAACTAGAGTATGTTTTTCTTCTGGTGCTAAGCAATGCTGCCGACCTTTTGCTTGGAATAATAAGCTTACTGCAACCACATGAAGAACCAACTTTGGCCATTTCAGGTTTTTTCGAGTTGTGCATGCCCCTATATTCCTCCGACACTTCGCATCAGATAGAAGACATATGAAGGATTCTGCTGGAAACTGGATTGCTGAGCCGCCATCACATGAAGCTATTGTTGCTGAAGGTAAATGCAGGAAATAAAAGTTTGCAAGATTATGCTTTAGTCATTTGTTGGTACATTTGGGAGATAACGATAACTTTGTTCCTTCGATTAATACTTTTATCCCATAACTACTCAAATGCCAACTCTAATTTGATTATTCTTTTGTTTTTTTTGCCTAAATTCATCAACTTCATGATAAATATCTCAATAAGGACTGACCTTTTTGCTTGATAGTCAATTAGTTTGTTCTATATAACCTTTTGACTTGCACACTTAAACAAATTTGGAGGTGGATATCGTGCATCAAAAGTTGAAATGCACCGTTTTATGCCATACCAAACTGACTAGAAGTTCAAATCTCCCCCTGCTGGTTTTATTTCCAATTATCTGATCTTATTTAACTTTTCTATCTACAATGTCTCATGACTTATATCAGAACTTGCAAGTACAAGATTTGATAGCACAGTTCAGCTTTCTGAATGTAATTATATTTGATCTCATTTTATGTAGCATCACTTTTCATAGTTAACTTATGGAATAGAACATATAGGAACCAGTAGAACTAAGCCTTTTGAATATTTTTTCATTCGTTAAAATTGAATCGAGGAGCACATTTGCATTACCTAAAGATATCTGGTAGGTACTTCGTATGATTTAGAGTCATCTGGTACAACTAGTGAGAAAATATGAAACCCTCTCGTTTGCTTGAGTTACAATTTTTATTTTCGTTCTGCCTTTTGCTTGTACAGATGGAGCTGTACACAACCTGAACGAGTACATTACAGTCTCTCCCGATGATGTAGTGAAGAATGTGGAAGCTGATACCGTCAATGTTGTTTTCTCCGAGAAACTTGGTGTCGTAATTGGTGAAGATGATTTATTGGGATTTTTCTCTTTGATCTCCTGATGAGAGTTGAGAAAAATTTACTAGCTTGAAAGATGAAATGATGGTTTTGGATTTTTACATTTAAAAAGAAAAAAAGTGTCTTGTGAGAGTTCTGCAAATAGAGTGGAACATATTCTTGTTTTGACAAGTTTTTTTTTTTTTTTGGAGTAATTTTATTTTATATAATTTGTATAGACATTTTGATGCCCGGTCCTTCCCCGACCCCGCGCATAGCAGGAGCTTGGTGCACCGGTCTTTTTTTTTTTTTTTTTTTTTATAGACATTTTCTTATGTTGGTGAACATGGTTGAAGGAGGCATATTATTTAGTACAGTGATTTCTTCAAATTATACTTCATAGCTACATTCTTCTTTTTTATAACATAAGTGGTCGGGTTAGTTTTCGTGTATCTCGACTATTCCATTGGCTAGCATAGGTAACATATAACTTTGTACGTCAAGGCTTAGACATATGATACGAAAATATCATCTAAAAACTGTCACTACTTGGTTGAATTTTGATCTTAAATGTTTTTTTATGCCCATGATGGAGGGCGGGCAAAAGAAGGCTAGTCAAAGAAAAGACTTACGGATTTCTAGGTTGACAAGTTGTTGAAGAAGAGGTGTACATGACACTTTAAGTGAATAACATATTGAAACGAAAGAGAAAAGTGAAGAGCTTTATAAGACAGCTAAAGTAGAAAATACATGTTATGGGCTTGAACAATGACATGTTTACACAATACAACACATATAAAACACTATTGATACTCTTAGCTTCATTTTATGTGGATTATTTATTTTTAATATGTTTCAAAAAATATATATTTCTATATTTGAAAACTCCTTTTTAACTTTGAACTTCCAGTGTTAGACTTAATGGCATGCTCTGATAGTCATATAAATGTAAAACAATTATTTGATTTTCTTTCTTGCTTTCTCTTAGAAGTGGGAAAGGACTATCTATCTGTCTAGTTTTGATAGATTTCCTCCAACACAATCTACAAAAATTCTACGAATTTCTTGGTGGATAAGTTTGACAATATATGTATTTTAAACCACAAGTTCTAAAGATATTTTTCGCTATATGATACACGTTTTATTACCTTCTTAAATTATATGCACATTCAAATACCATCTTATCAAAATAAACAGTGCTATTATTTCCACCAGTCATAAGTGGTTGATTTCCCTGAATTTTGTGGGCCAAATTAATACCATCAGACGTTGTGTAAGGTGGTAAGTAGTACTCCACATAACGAAATTTTTTTCTTATCTGATTCTAGAATGGAAATATAGATATTGATGCAACAAAAAAACTCGAGAGACCTCGAGCATAATATATGCTACCATCAGAAAGTTCATTCGATTTTAATCAGAGGTCATAACATCTTAGATTATAATTTTGAAAATGAAATTGCTATCAATAAAAATTGTGTTTACTTGGATTGTTCGATATAAATCTAAATTTATCGAACCTCAAAATAAATGTTGAACGATCGAGTAAAACCTCTTTATATAACTATAGGCCAAAATAATGCTCCTATGAATTGTGAGATAAGTGGTAATAATTGATTGAAAGGTCTCTATTGCACCTAAGTGTCACAATGACTCAATGAATGCTGTATTTTGTTTCTTTTTTTCATAATTGGGTTGGGCACTTGAACTAATAATTTATTTTTTTATAATCATGGAAACTTTATTTACTAATTGTATTTTGTTATTAAAATATTACTTACAAGTCTTTTTTTGGCTAAATAAAAACTATATATTGTAATAATTATCTATTACATATTTTGACTCTTCTCCTCCTTATTATTGCTTAATTATTGCATTATTACAACAACAATCTTCATTTTTGGTAAAATAATAATTAACCAATCTCCATAGAAATAGAATTTCTATGATTACCAATAACAAGATAGTAGGTTTTGATCAAATATTTTGAAATTTTAATAAAATGACAAAAAATATTACATAAATATATATTTTTAACATTAAAAGAATTTCCTTTTTTGTACAAAATGTAGTTAAGCTTAGAATTTGACTTCTTTTTATTCATAACATTCAAATTTTATTTAAATATAACAACTACAAAAATCTCAAAAACAACATACTATTACAAAGAAGTTTGATCGTAACAAAAGTTTGCCCATAATCACCTTATAATACCTAAATAATTATGAAAATATTATTTACACCGTCAATGCATAATCGTTAAACTCATAAAAAAAAAACCTCTGCTCTCACCCCTACCCCCACCCCAAACCCCAACTTTTTTTTTTTTTTAACTTGTTTGATAGGTTACCTGGCAGAAGAGTAAGATACCTGGACCCATTAAGCAACACACATAAAATATCATTTCATTTTCATTGAGAGTCACAAACTCAAAAAAATAAATAAAACTCAGAATCTTTACAAACAAAGAAACTAAATGAACTCATAAATAAATAAAAATAAAATAGAAAATCATTCCTATCCAAACTCCACACTCCCTCTTCTCTTTTTGCCCATAACTTTATTCTATGAAATCTAAACTAACCAATAGGAACCCAAGAATCATCATCAAACATGACCCCAAATCAGATAGAGAAGACAACAAAAAAATGCACAAACTTTCATTTTCTTGTAAATGCACACCCTTGTTGCCACGTGTCCTTATGTTTCACCACTAAAAAAACTCAAAAAACACCTTATATTTTTCACTCAAATTCTCCAACTTCCATAACAGCCACTTATAAACTCAAGAAACCTTTCACTTCCTTAAGAAACTTTGGAGTTTCACTCAAAAATCAAGTCTTTTTTTAGTAGGAAGTGTTAAAATTCAAAACTTCCCACAACCCAAGATTTTGTTTTTTTTTTCTTTCAAAGTTTTGATTTTTTGTTTTCTTGGTTTTTGTGTACATTTTGTGTGTAATCAAGAAGCCAAAGAGGTTAAAGTTTGAATCTTTTTCAAGTTTTTGAACTATGGCTTCTTTGGTTTCTTCACCATTTACATTACCAAACTCAAAAGTAGAACACCTTTCATCAATTTCTCAAAAGCATTACTTTCTTCACTCTTTTCTTCCCAAGAAAACAAACCCCACCTTCTCAAAATCACCCAAAAAGTTCCAATGTAATGCTATTGGAAATGGCTTGTTTACACAAACAACTCAAGAAGTTAGGAGGATTGTACCAGAAAACCTTAAAGGTCTTACTACTGTGAAAATAGTGTATGTGGTGTTGGAAGCTCAGTACCAATCAGCTCTCACTGCTGCTGTTCAGACACTGAACAAGAATGGTGAGTTTGCTTCTTTTGAGGTTGTGGGGTATTTGGTTGAGGAGCTTAGAGATGAGAATGCTTATAAAACTTTCTGTAAAGATCTTGAGGATGCAAATATATTTATTGGGTCATTGATTTTTGTGGAAGAATTGGCTTTAAAGGTTAAGTCTGCAGTGGAGAAAGAAAGGGATAGGCTTAATGCTGTTCTTGTGTTTCCATCAATGCCTGAAGTGATGAGGCTGAACAAGTTGGGATCTTTTAGTATGTCTCAGTTGGGGCAATCAAAAAGTCCATTTTTTCAGCTTTTCAAGAAGAAGAAATCTTCTGCTGGTTTTTCTGATCAGATGTTGAAGCTTGTGAGGACATTGCCTAAGGTCTTGAAGTACTTGCCAAGTGACAAGGCTCAAGATGCTAGGTTGTATATACTAAGTTTGCAGTTTTGGCTTGGAGGTTCACCTGATAATTTGGTGAATTTCTTGAAAATGGTGTCTGGTTCTTATGTTCCTGCATTAAAAGGGGTGAAAATGGACTATTCGGATCC
>JAJOOR010039595.1:0-12297 GCA_036250505.1 Solanum acaule | reverse complement strand
TGAGGAGAACACAAAGGAAAATGTTCATTTTGTTGTTCTAGACATGTCAAGTAAGTTTCATAACTTGTATAATTTCCCAATCCCCCCCCCCCCCCAATGAGTTTGTCGTTGTTAGAGTGGGTAAAAGTTCCGCATTGGTTGGGGATGACTGGTTCCTTATATGGACTTGGCAATTCTTCCTTCATGAGCTAGCTTTTGAGGTTGAGTTAGGCTCAGGTGCCATATCTTTACAGTTGTAACAACTTACTACTAAGATGATTTTGATCTCATTGGTTTGCAGATGTAATGAGTGTGGATACATCAGGAATAGTGATGTTAGAAGAGTTGCACAGGGAATTGGTTTCACAAAGCATACAAGTAAGTTTCTCATATTCTTTTCTCTAAATTTAAGCCGTTGAAGCAATGTCACACAACACTGTCTCGTTTGATGTTCTAACGTATAAATATAATATAAATGACATAATTGAGTGAAGCTGATATGTTTGAGGGGTCCTTTTAAAATATATGATAGTTCTTCAAGATATACATCCATATATATAACAAGTTCTTTTTGAAGTTAACTGGTGCACGTGCACCCCCAACCCATTACACATGGGTCCACCTCTGGTGGTCCACGGGGCCTTCCTCGGATCTTGCGTCAATACATGATGTTTTATACACCCGACTATCCTTTTATACATTAATAGTGTCTATACTAACATACTATCGTAAGTTGTAGCAGATTATTTGTCTTATTTTTCGGATTACTAATTTTACTACCAATATATACTAACTCTTATATGATGTCTTTCTTTTTTTGCAGTTAACAATAGCTAACCCAAGATTAAGAGTAATTAACAAAATGAAGACAGCAAAATGTTTTGACAAACTAGGCAAAGGATGGATTTTCCTTACTATTGGGGACGCTGTAGATGCCTGCTTGAGTCTCAAAATAGCTGATCCTAGCTCTACCAATTGTTGAAATTTTATATATGTTGTTATTAAATGCTTCTTATTCTTGTGTATACAAAGCATTAACAACAAAGAATTAATGGAAAAGAGCCACCACAAATTATGTATTTCATCATATTTATAAAGTTGATAAAATAAAATCTTGAAAGATTATCGTCACGAAATAATATATAGATAGACAATTTAACTTAATTTTAACGGACAACTATACACTCTAACTTTGAGGATGTATATCCAAATACTTCAATTCTTCTCTACTGTGTCAATTGAGCACTCCAACGTAACTTACGAAATGGTTATCTCAACATCAGGTGTCCATGATATACAGTTGAGACAAGTTGGAGTGTTTAGTAGACAATTGAGACCAAGTTGAGATGTTTAGATGTGCACTCTCAAAATTAAAGTGCTTACTTGTCAGCTAAAATCAAGTTATAGTGGTTGTTTCCGTATTATGCCTATATATAAACATATATAACTAAACTTAGAGCATATATTATTGAACCTATCCTACCAAGATTTAACAACTTACTTGTTCAGGTCAATCAATAATACCGTAAATAATACACTAAAATAGAGCTTAGGGGTTATAGAAACTCGTAAAGTCGACTTTGGACTAGAGGTCGTGTATTAATCGGTTCGGTTCAATTTTAAAGTTTATCGATTCGACTTATTGGTTTCTAAGAATTCTAAACCATTATAGTTTCATTAAAATATTGGCTTATCGATTATTAGTTTATTGGTTATTGATCATTCTCGGTTCGGTTATCGGTTTAACCGATAAGATTTGACACAATTTTGTAAATTGAAAATCACTTAAAAACAAAATGATAAACAGAATGAACCATGCACATGAATTGGCAGATTACATCTTGCTCAAAAGCAACTAGAAGTAAAAATATGAAATTTAACCCTAAATCAAGGACTTTAAGTACCAAAAAGTATAAATATAATTTATTAATTTATCATCGGTCTGTTTTAAAAAAAACTCAAAACAAAACTTTTAGTAACTTTTTTTTTAAAAATTCGAATCATCGATTTCAATTCGATTTTGAATGCTCCTGCTTTGGATAAAGTTAAGATTATGTATTAAGCCATTTTTCCGTATAATTATTATTTGGGTTTGCCATTAAAACGACGCCGTTTGAAGCTTTAAAGAGGCAATTTAAATAGCCCGACCCGACAATAGAAGAAATAATTGTTCTTCAATTGGAGAAAGAGAAAATATTGGGGAAAAAATGGGAGAAGAAGCAAAAGATGATCAACCAGAATCAATTCAAAACCCTAATTCAAATCGCATTACACAAACCCAATTTCTCTCCTGGAAGCTTCAAAAGGTATCTTCTTCTTCTCTTCATGTAACGCTATAGGGGATTACAAGGTGGTGAATCGAAAAGTTTACGTATCCAATCAACTGAGTTATTAAGATTTCCCGTGCAATATGTATTACCAGGAGATTATATTATATGTTGCTTACTTTCCTTTCAATAAGATGAATAATTAATCTCTGTGGTAGTTTAATACGGTTGAATTATGAGAAGCTAAAACAGGGAAGCAATTCTATTATATTTAAGACGAAGAACGAGGTCATATCCGTTTAAAAATCTAGGTTCTAGCTTCCTATAGTTAATAATTTGGTTGTTAAACTTGGATTAGCTTTGATTTTAGGTACATTATTTAATGTTTTATGTTAAATAGGTCGATAGAGGTAATTGATATAGATTATTCAAGTAGTTAGTTGCAACTAGTTTGGGATTGAAGCTTAGTTTGATCAATTGACCGTATCGAGTTCCCTATTATGGTTGTCTGTGGAATGTATATCCACCTGATGAATGATCTCCTACAGAATCAGCAATTTGTGCAATTACGTGTATTCCTCCTACTAGACCTATTGATATGTTGTCCTTGAGTTCCTCTGGAACTTTTTTTCCCTTGGGAATTGGAGTTGTAAAATGACAGCTATGCACTTTTTGAAAATGCGTCTATGATTGAAAAGTCATGTCAGTCAAATGTACAGACCATTTTATAATTTTGAATTAGATAAGAGATGCAGTTTTATGCTATGTTGCTCGGGCTCTCCAAAATATGTTGCTGCACTTGTGTTAGTCCTCCAAGAATGCACTGCTGTTGGAGGACCCGACACACACCCGTCGGTATTTTTGAAGAGTTCGAGCAACATAGTTGTTATCTGGAGCTAGTTCTCATTCTGAAATTGTAATTTCTTATTGTTAATCACTAAATATTTGTTCATAACTTTTTTAGCTATTTAATGTATCAGTTTACCAAGTATGTTAATTGTTTGTACTGGCAACTAAAGACCAAATTTCGTGTAGCGCTCTATCACATACAATAAAATAAAGCGCCACCTAAGTGAGGAAAGCAGAAAACCTGGCTTTAAGTGATTTTACGGCTTAAGTGTACCTGATACGAGCTTTTAACAACACTACTTCCATTCTATGCCTATTCTCTTCTTCATTTAGATTGTGTGATTCATCTCTTTTCTCCAGAGTTTCCAATTTAATTAGAATCTTCATTTCTCTATTTGTTTCTAATAGATAGACTCCATTCCTTCTATGGTTCTCAAGTTTCATTTTTCATGTCAATCTGAAATCAGTTCTTCCTTTGATGCTGTAAGAGTTCCACCAATTGCTTTTCATTTTCACAATTTTTTTTAGCCGTATAAGCTATTTCCAAATGTCTCCTTTTCCTCATTTTCGCTAGTTCGTTTGATCCCAGCAGAATCGGTTTGTGTTGAGATGTAAGGTTCACCACTATTACTGCTTGATCTTCTTAAACTATTTATTCACTTTTGTAGTGAACTACTTATCTATCTGGAGACTGCTGGTCTGACTTGACCTTGGCCATTTGCTTATATATAAGAATTATGTTGAGTTCTTTTTTGTTTTTAGTTATTTAACTTATCTGCGCAAGGTTTATTTTGATGTTTTTTTTTTTGTTTTAAAAAGATTGCTTCACTTCAATGAAGTGAGCTTTCGCTTCGCTTCACAGTTCATGCTTTTATGCAAAGTACGCCCTATCACTTTTTTGCCAAAAACGCTAGGCTCCATCAATGGTCTCACACTTATTAGCCTGTAATACCAACAAATGTTCTAGTTTTCTTCTTAAAACTTGGTCAAAGACTCAAGTATGTATTGATATAAATTAATGGGAATTACTAGAAATCTTCTGGGTCCAGTTGCTGATGCATGTAATAATATATTTTAGCCTATTTTCATTTGCTGGAAAAATTAATAGGATTTTAAAACACATTCACCTTCTTTTTCTGTTGAGAAAATCACTTTCACCTTGTTAAACTCTTCAATCATTTAACTATGCTGTAAATCACCAAATAAAGGAAGTTCATTGGAGTAGTGAAAGATTGAAAAGGAAATTTCAGTTTTGTGCTCAGGTTGGAATGAGGAAATCAGCTCTCACAGATGTTCTGTTGCACAGACTCTTCACTTTTAATGCCGTACCCGTGTTGGATTCTCCAAAAATACACCACTTTTGGAGAAACCGACACGTATCCATTGACATGTTTGAAGAGTCCGAGCAACATAGATGTTCTCACAAATTCTTATTCTTGTTTTATGGTCTTCATTTTGTTGCATTCCTCATTCAAGGAATTTCATTACCAATTCCTTCAAAATATTTTAGGCCATTTCTAAAAGTTTATTTCTAGAAGTACTTGTATAATTTATAACACTTTGGTAAGGTTAGGCATTCATTTTAGTTAACAAAACTGAATATCCTTTGTGATAGCAATATCACCTTCACTATGATTTAAGTCGGATAAATTGTTTTCACCCCAAGTATGGAGGAATTTCATTGAATGATTAGCTGTAACAAAGTCTGCTTTTGTTCGTTGACTTCCTTTATTGTAGATGTCCTTTTTTAAATCTATTTTGGTTGTTGTTCCTATAGTTGTAGATTCTAGGAGTTCTGTAGATTTCAGAACTTTGTTGCAAGTGGTTTATCTGTTTTACTCAAGAGAAACCTGTTGTAGTATTTTCGTTATAGTCCTCATGAGTCGTGACAGATTTGGTATCATTTTCAGGACGCGGATGCATTAGCTAGAAAGGCTGAAGTCGCAAGAAAGCGTGCAGAGGATGTAGCTGCAGGGGCAGTGCAAATGAATGGTCGTGAACTTTTCTTGCACGAGCCCTGGGTCTTCGATAACTCCCTTTACTAATGTTGTTTTTCCGATAAAAATATCTTCCAAATTCTATTAACGTAGTTGTAAGTTTGAATATTGTTGATGTTATGTGACATCACAAGTTGCTTGCTTGAATTGAATCTTTATATCTTTAAGTTGTTTTTTATGTTTAATTATTGAGGGGAGGGGGGGCTGGCTTTAGAGAAGTACTGAGCAGACAAAAGATGAAGGAAATACATACATAAAACCAGATTTGATGAAGGCCATTGTAAGAAGCACCGTATTTAACACTTGGAAGAAACAAAATACCTAAATAGAATATAAAAAAAGATTATTCATTTATTGTTACTATTAATTAAAAGTTTCTTGTTAATCTCTTACCCACAATCTCTTACTAATTATTACTGTTACTTTTTATTTCTTAATTTATATAATTTACTTTAATTTGAATCAACCATGTTTTAATATTGATTAAGTAAGATTGTCTTCAATTGTTTGAGGTGTTTTATTAAACATTTCAAGTTCAAATTAATTAAATTAACAAATAATTAAATTTTAAAAAATATTGTCCTAACTTAGGATGTCTTCTAAAAGTAATAAACACTACAATATACATTTTTGTAATTAAAAGTATTACGAAATATTATATAAGTAAAAGAATGATTTAGAATAATTTTGATAGTTTATGTAACAATTGATTCTATTGAAAAAATTTCAAAATTATGATCAATAAACGAAATTTAAACTTTTGTGTAGTTATTTTCGCATTTACAATCAACTTTTAAAAATTACGCGATTTTCTTTGTTTTTTGTGTATAATGCCCATAGATCTGTGGCTTTGGAAAAATTCTGAAAAAACTTTATGAGCACCTCCGCAATGAGTTGGGGAAGCATTACGTATAGTCCCACCATTTCTTTAAGGCCTATTTTTGCATTTACGAGTCAATTTTTAGGAATTACGCGGCTTTCTTGATTTTTCGTGTGTATTAGCCCATGGATCTGGCGCCTAGGAGCACCCATTTTTTCTTTTTTTAAAAAAAACTTTATGAGGATCTATGTAATGAATTGGGGAAGCATTACGTATAGTCCCACCATTTCTTTAAGGCCTATATTCACATTTAGGAGCCAACTTTTTGGAATTACGTGACTTTCTTGGTTTTTCGTGTATAATGCTCATAGATCTGTGGCTTTGGAACACCCAAAAAAAAATTCTGAAAAAACTTTATGAGGACCTCTGTAATGAGTTGGGGAAGCATTATATATAGTCCTATCTTTTATTTAAGGCCTATTTTCGCATTTACGATCCAACTTTAAGGAATTACGCGACTTTCTTATTTTTTCGTGTGTATTAGTCCATGGATCTAGCGCCTAGGAGCAACCAATTTTTTTTTTGAAAAACTTTATGAGGACCTCCGTAATGAGTTGGGGAAGCATTCGTATAGTCCCACCATTTCTTTAAGGCTTATTTTCACATTTAAAAGTCAACTTTTATGAATTATCCGGCTTTCTTGGTTTTTCATGTGTATTAGCCCATAGATCTGTAGCCTTGGAGCACCCAATTTTTTTTTTCTCTGAAAAAGCTTTATGAGGACCTTTGTAAAGAGTTAGGGAAGCATTATGCATAGTCCCACCATTTTAAGGCCTATTTTCGCATTTACAAGCCAACTTTTAGAAATTACGCGAATTTCTTGATTTTTCATGTGTATTAGCCCATGAATCTGTAGCCTTGGAGCACCCAAAAACTTTTTCTTAAAAAACTTTATGAGGACCTCGTAATGAGTTGGCTAAGCATTACGTATAGTCCCACCATATTTAAGGCCTATTTTTGCATTTATGAGCCAACTTTAAGCAATTACGTAACTTTCTCAAATTTTCATGTGTATTAGCCTATGGATCTGGTGCCTTGGAGCACCTAAATTTTATTCCTGAAAAAACTTTATGAGGCCCTTCGTAGTGAATTGGGGAAGTATTACGTATAGTCCCACCATTTTTAAGGCTTATTTTCCACATTTACGATCCAACTTTTAGGAATTACGCGACTTTCTTAGTTTTTCATGTGTATTAATTAGTCACAGATCTGGCACCTTGGAGCACCTAAAAACTTTATGAGGACATCCGTAATGAGTTGGGGAAGCGTTACATATAGTCCTACCATTTTCTAAGGCCTATTTTCTTATTTACGAACCAACTTTTAAGAATTATGCGACTTTCTTGATTTTTCGTGTGTATTTAGCCCATGGATCTGGAGCCTTGGAGCACCCAAAATGTTTTTCTGAAAAACCTTTATGAGGACCTTCATAATGTGTTAGGGATACATCACGTATAATTTCATCATATTTTAATGCCTATTTTCGTATTTACGAGTTGACTTTTTGGAATTACGTGACTTTTTAAGTTTTTCGTGTGTATTAGTCCATGGATCTGGCGCCTTGAAACAACAAAAAAAAAATTCGAAAAAAACTTTATGAGGATCTTCGTAATGATTTGGGAAAACAATTCATATGACAACCAGGTTTTAGGGTGTTAATAAACTGAATAAGTTTTTTCTGCTTTTATCTTGTTCCTGTTTTATCTTTTCACTTTTTCTTTCGTTTCGTTGGTTTAATGCTGATTTGTCTTGGTGGGAATAGACAAGTGTCATTATGTCCGTTTTTGAATCATGACATATTTGTTGGGCTAAGTTGGATTATTAGTTGGTTAACCCACATGAGGGTTAGTGTGGGTGCGACTCACGATGGTCTGGATCGTGACATAATAAAGGTAAAATTAGTTAGATAGTGTCACGCCCTGAGGCTACCCTCTTGAACGTAAACACTGGACCTAGGATCATGAGTGACCCCAAGCTAACCCTGAGCAGACATATCATAAGCATACTAAAAGATTACTGAATAAAATATACTATATGCGGAAGCTTAAAACCATAATCAACTGAAAGTGGGGAATACCCAATACTAATATGATTATATAAAAGAATATGAGTTTAATAACAACTGGAAGATCAAATTCAAAACTAAAGCTGAATCTAATGATATGTCTGAAAAAGCCTCTAACTGACTAAAGTTGCTGGGACATGCCCCAACTAACTCTAGCAAACCTGAAAACTGAATAAAAAGACTAAAGTGTAAATCATGTCTATTGTCCTCGAAGTATAAGAACTCACCACTGAAGCTGCTGAACTAGAGATCGAAAACCGATCTATACGTGATTTGAATGCTGAGTACCTGAACCTACATCATGAAATGATGTAACGCAGAGTATGCGTCAGTACTTGGAATGTACTGAGCATGCATGATATAAAGTATAACTGAACAAAATACATAATTGAACAAAGCATATTGAGCAATAATATAATCTGAACTGAATGTAAATGTTGATATATACTGAAGACTAAACTGAATGCAATGACCAAGTACTAATTCTGAACATGACATACTAATACTGAATGCTGAAGTATAACTGAAAACTTGGTCGAATACACTAGGGTCTGATTGTGGGAGCTACTATTAACCGACATAAAACCACGTGAGATAAACGTGGAGTCCGATGTATACGCCCTATCGAGAGGATCCAATACACCTTGTCAGGGTATAAATGCATGTTTGTTCGATGTATACGCCCCATCGATAGGACCCAATATACCTTGTCAGGGGTATAAATGCATAAATGACATGATCACTAAAGCTGATGCCCAATAGAGGGGACTGATAAACCTACGGAGGCACGTAGTTCTGGGACTATGAGGGTACGCTGAACCCTAGTCCAACTCGGTCTAAGCCTACTTCCAACTGGAATTTGTATAAACATCATATCTGAAATACTGGATAACTCAATGTTGTGACATGTAAATCTGAGAATGCAACATTTATAACTGACAATGAAACATTCGTAGCTGGAGAATGTATATTTGTTTAACTGACCTAGCAAGTGCAATTCATGAGCTAAAAAAATCTACACAACTAGGGTTCTGAATTTCATGCAAAGAACTAAGCAACGATTTCATGAAAACATGATAACCTGATTGGGAATACTATAACAGCTAATTCACAACAATTCTGCAAGGTTGTAGAAACCCAAGTCTAAACATGATATAGAGAATCAAGAATTTGACTGAATTCTAGAGACTTAGTGGATGAAAGGAACACACTAGTGAATTTCACATACTCGTGACAAAATTCACGGAGAAATCTTTTGATTTCGGGGCTGGAACTGAAGAAAACTTGTTGCGTTCTTGGAAGGGTTTGGGTCGCCTCTTTTCTCCTCTTTTGTTCTAAGTTTGATGAATCTTTAGAGAATAAGGGTTGTGGGTAAGTCTGACTATGTTATTAGGCTTATTCTGAGTAAAACGACGTAGTTTAGGCATCAAACGACGTAGTTTAAGTGCCTAACACATAGGGGAAAAGACCAAAATGACCCTAACTTAATTCTGACGAAGCCCATCCACGGAGGGAACGACAGTCCGTCGTTTGACCTACAGGTCGTCGTTTGGCTTCGTCGGTCAAGTCTGCCCAACATGGCTTCACTAAAACGAGCATAACTTTTTACTCGGAGATGAGATTTTAGCAAACTCGGTGGCGTTGGAAAAAAGATTCAATTATCTATTATTTGGTGGTTCATGTGCCACCTAATTCCTTTTGTGCTAAGAGTGATGACCATTTGAAGTTGACCAAACAACAATTTCCCTCTAACTGGTTGCTGACCCTCACCTACGGTCTGTAGGTCCAACCACGAACTGTACTGGTCGATCGTGGGTGGGATTAGAGACTATAAAGATTTGGGCCTTAACGACAGAACTCCACCTACAGTCTGTGATCCCACCTATGGTCCATGGTGGTTTCGTTGGTACTGGCACCCGCTTTTTGAAAACTAGGATTTTTCTTCATTTTGAGATCCGAGGTGTTACAGATAGTATAACACAGGATAAAGTTGAACAATTTACTATAGTGGGGTATACTAGTATCATTTCAATTTTTAAATAAATAATTATGTGTTACAATAGATGTGTTGAGACTAATACAAAATAATTTGTGTATTTTGTAACGGTCTTAGATTCAGAATCTTGAGAATTTAATTCTATCAATTTCATTTATACTTCGGTTCATTAATATGATAAAATCTATATTAAATTTATAAATACAATAAAATTTATTACCAACATATATTATAAATAAGACGCACATCTAGCTCCTCAATATTATACTCTGTTATAAAATTTGAAAGGGGTATCGCTTATTATTGAAGCTATCACTTGGATTTCTCTCTTTTCAAGATGTAATTCTTTTGATCTCTTTCTCTTTTTGAATTTCTCAATCTATAATTTTAGATCTAAACCCTTTGTTTTATATATGTATGATTTAGGTCTCAAAATAGTGATGCTCCAAAAAAACAGAATGAGAAGACTTTACAAACTTCTGTTGATCTTGAATTCTTGCAATCCAGGTACCTCTTTTAGAGTTAATAAATTCATCGTTGATGTTAACTCTTATTAATCTGAGATGTTTTAAAGAATTTTGGATAAAAGGAGTACTGAGGAAGGGCATCTTGGTCGTTTTAATATTTTATCCTAGGATGTAGATTTTACACAAGTCCTATAGTATTAAGAGCTAATTACACCTAACCCTATTCTTTTCCTAATTACAAAATCCCTTAAATTTGGTAGAGTTCAGATACATCCCAAAACGTCCCGATATATCGCGTCTCGATTTTGGATACATCCCATCCCGATTTTGGATACATCCCATCCCGATTTTGGATACATCCTTATTCAATGTCCTGATACATCACATCTCGATTACGGATACATCACTCGACGTCCCAATACACCACGTACGTCCCGATACATTGCGTAAAGTGATGTATCCAAGTGATACATTACGTAAAATAATGTATCCATCTGATACATCGCGTAAAGTAACATCATGATACATCACGTACATCCCGTTACATCTTAAAGTGATGTATCCGACTGATACATCGTGTAAAGTAGGAATTTTTGTAATTTTTTCAAATGATAGGAAATTTTAGAGAATATAGTAAAATAAGTTGTGTTTTAAAATAATTTTTTCATATTTATTTTATATAATTCGTACGCTGGTAAAATGTATCACCTCTTCTTGTATTTTGTAATAACTTCTATTAAATCACTCAAATGTCCGAATAAAATTAATATTGCTTTGTATCATGTCTGATTGGTTTCTAAGAAATTGAATCTCTGCATAAAAATTAATGTTGAGTTATACAATACGAGGTTTGCTAAATTTTTTGCCTCATAATTAATATTAACATAAGTTATTCAATAATCTATATATTAGTTTATGCTGCTTGTAAAAAATGAAATTAAAATACGGTAATAAGCAATATATGAACTAAATTTCTAAAAGGATAGAACTAACCCTTATAATAACAAGATCATTTTTTATTTTATTTATAGAACAAATAAATATTGTGAATCATAATTTATATATTAATTTGTAAATTATTCAATGAGAAATAATATCTGAATTACTAATCTATGTGATATCAATATACCTAATGACCTCTGCATTATTAATCCCTACGTAACCTATGTGTTAATCAAACGATAGCTAATTCCTACATCACTAAAAGTTTTTAGACAACAAATTAATATAAATACCATTACAAAAGAAAAACACATCGAACTAAATATTGTAGTTCATGGTTTATTTACATATACATTTTCTTCTTCTTTTTTTTGGCAGTTTAAAACCATCTAATGACTATCCATATGTTCTATCTCTGCCAAATCCATTTGGGTTCAATCAACATGACATTGATTCTTCCTCAAGGTATTAAATATTCTCTCTAAACACACATGACAATCTATATTCAATTTCTATAATACTTAATGCTTAATTCTTTCTCTTTTTTTATTTTATTTAAAATTTGTTTGTATTTTGTTTTAATTTATATGTATTTTTAAGATGTATTTTCTTACTTAATAGGTCTATATCTAATCCTGCTCCAGAACTCACACTTACTGTTGGTCACAATTTACCTTCAAAGGTATTTTATTTTGAAATCTTTATCATCTTTTTTACTTTACAATCTTCATTTGGTTAAATAAATTTGAGAAAAGGCAACGAAGAGAGAGTTGGCAGAGTTGTATTTACCTCAGTCTTTTTACCCTTTGATTGATAATCACATGGGAGCGTGGGGGGGGGGGGGGTTGTTTATTG
>JAJOOR010039593.1:0-10644 GCA_036250505.1 Solanum acaule | reverse complement strand
CACCACTCTCTCCCAAATCTTCATAGTATGGCTCAACAATTTGATACCCCTATAGTTGTTACAGTTTTGGATATCACCCTTGTTTTTATACAACGGAACCATTGTACTCCACCTCCATTCTTCAGGCATTTTTGTTGTCTTAAAGATAACATTAAACAGCCCAGTTAACCACTCTATGCCCGCCTTGTCCATGCTCTTCCAAAATTCTACCGGAATCTCATCGGGTCCGGTCGCTCTTCCCCTACAATATATATATTACAAGATTACTTTATTTTAAGGGGATTTCACAAATATATAATATATATATTGTCAAATGCAAAGTCAGGATTTAAAGCTTATTGATTTCAAGAGTTTAATCTTTTTAAGTTGAGGATTATATGGTTGGAGCGCCCTCCGTGTGGATTAGATGAGGAAGGTGAGATTGAGATGGTTCGGACATGTGAAGAGGGGATGTATACATATATATCTAAATGAGGCAGTGTGAGGTGTTGGCTATGGTGGGTTTTAGGAGAGGTATAGGTAGATCAAAGAAGTATTGAGGAGAGGTGGTTAGATAAGACATGACACTTACATTTACCGAGAACATTACCCTGGATAGAAGGATATGAAAGTCGGGAATTAGAGTAGAAGATTAGTAAGCAATCGAGTTTCCTTTACTAGTACTCTCTTACTACTTTATTATTCTTCAACTTTATTATTATATATTGTTTCCTCTACTTCAATTATCTTCTTATTTGTCGTTGTTACTATCTTTTACTCCATTATTTTCTATATGCATAATTTCTTCACTATTATATTTCTTTTTCTTACTAATTTTGATATACTTTGCTTGAGCCGATGGCTCATCGAAAACAACATCTCTACCTTCACAAGATAGGGATAAATTTATCTACATATCACTCTCTCTCCAAATTGTTATTAGGTTTCAAATTACTTTTTTGTACACATTGAGTAAATTTCTTAAAATCAATACAAAATTGAAATCAAAACTATTACTTTCTCCTAAATTCGTAAGTCATACTCTAGCTTCGCCTTTGCTCCTTCCACAATATAAATTTTGACGAAGTGAACTTAATTGAACCTATGGCTTCGTCATTAGTTCAGCAATTTCAACTGAACCCGACCATTCTTTTATGAATACTGAATTTTGAATTAGTAATTTTAAAAGTATTATGATTTTGCTAAAACATTAAAGATTTTGCTAAAAATTTAAATATTAAATCGATCAGATTTAAATTAAGCACTTTTCATCCTTTTTAGTATTCAGCCTTTCTGATAGATAAAGTTATATGGTGGCAGTGGCAGGGTATCCAATTCATGGGCTCAAAGGGGATAATTGTATCAGAAAATATTGGAATTAGTATGGGGCACTTTTTCTTTTCTTAAAAATATATTTAATTTAGGAAAAAATGAGTATTATAGCAAACTATTAATTCAGAATAAATATTATAGCTACAGTTTCATTTAATTCCAACTCGCAGCAAACTTCTTGCCATTCGCCTCTCTCCCCTGAATCTCGTTCACCATTCTCTGGAATCTCGCTCGCCACTCTCCTCTTTTCAATCATCTCTCGCTCGCCTCTCTCACTTTATACAAAACACAAATGTATCAATTGTGTTTGTGTTTGTATAAAGCGAGAGAGAATTGTATATACAAATACAAATATATCTCTCTCCATCTTATACACTTATAATTATACAAATTTTCTCCTGCCCAGTTCTCTTTTGCCTTTCTCTCCTTTTCGTTTTATACAAACACAAATTATACAAAATACAATGTATAATTTGTGCTTGTATAAAGTGTGAGAGAGATTTGATATACAAGTACAAATATTTTAACTCGATTCAATTGTATACAAATTCAAATTTATGCATATATACAAACACAATCATTGATACATATACATAGTAGTTACATGTATACAATTATCTAACTAATATACATATACAATTCACTTCTCTCCACTCTCTGCTCTCTCTCGGTCGTCTCTCTCCCAATCTCGCTCTCCACTCTAGCCTAACTCAGAGAACATATACATATACATATACAAACACAATTTTCATACAAACCACCGCAATTTTTATACAAATCGCTATGATTTATACGAATCAGATGCTCCATAGCAAAATTATGTTTTCTATGGAGCGCAAATAGCAGAACTATAGATATAGAGCGCTAATATGATTTTTATTTTTGTGTTATTCCTAAAATTTACTCAAAATGAAAAAGGCTTTTGTCATGCAAGATAAATGGATTGGTTCATTGAAGCCCAATGTCCTTTTAGAAGGGCAACTATTGGGCCTACCAAAATGTGGGCTTACGTAGAAGGCGGATTCTAAGCCCAAACATTTTAGACTACCAAATGCACATAATGTTCAATAAGACGATTCTTCCAAAGCGCGCCCCATTTTTTCTGCTCACAATAATTCAATAAGTTCTCTATTTACTTATACGTAAAAATTAAGTAAAAGTTTTAACTACACTGAATTTTGTGCTAATTTTTTTAGAGATAAAATAAATCAGAAATTAAATTTTGAATCGGCCTTTACGCTCTAGACACAAATGATTGCAACAACAGTTGCAAAAATAAAGTTTTTGGATAGGCTTCTCATGAAAATGACCATGCAAAAGTTGTTTCTTGAAACTAATTACCCATTACGTAACCACAAAATGTCTTTTTCCCTCTTTACATTTGTTTACTCAAAACTTCTCACACCTTCCGTCTCAATTTATAAAATAGTGTTTGAAATTCCCGAGTTAAATTATATATATATATATATATATTAAATATCTTAAATCATTAATGTTATAATTAATACTATTTTTATGTAAATTTCAAATATACTTAAATTTTATTTCGAAAAACAAAAAAAAATCCTATCTGATATATTTTGAATTTTGAAAAGCGAAAATTTTTACGTAAAGATAATAATAAATTTTGAGGTGGCTATAGTTTTTGTCCTTGTTACGCAAAGATTTTTAATCATTACCACTAAATACGCAAAGTATTTAATCAAAAAATTAGTGACTCATATTTTGCAACGTGTTGCATTAAAAAATATTTATAGAATTGCTTTTGGAATTTCTTATCCTAAAATTGTGACTAAAATTTAAATATGTGCTGACGGCTGACTATGCACAATTTTTGTTGGAATTTGTTGATCTTTTGGGTACGTAAAATGTGAAAGATTTTCAAGATCGTTTGTCAAGTCAAATTATCAAGAATGAAGCGTATAAAAATTTATAAGTGTTGTAATGATTTACGATTATCAATCTTTCTAACAAAGACGTAGGTGACTCTCATAATGGGATCGATATAAAAAAGAAACTCTAATGTTTGATTTGGGGAAAATCCTATTAATAGTTGCAGAAATTTATGTGTTTTAAATTTAGCTCTTCATTAAATTAGAATTAGATTGAGTGTTTATATATAAGACCCCATATTTTACGAGGTCATATCTCATAAACCTATTTGACTATAAAACCATAGTAAAATCGCTTTTAATTTAGGTTAATCTTTACGACGATAATAATTAACGCACAATTATTCTTAATACAATAATATATATATTATGTAAGTTCGTAAAAAATATTCTAATGGGGTGTTTGTCCATATTGAACAAAACAAATGCTTTTGAGTAACAACTAAAAATTGTTTTTCAGTGAAGGACAAATTAATATATTAATATTGATAAAAATATCTTTTTAAATTGATTAACCAAATACAACTATTCTCCAATTTTTTTTTTCAAAATAAGCAAATTCTTGAATTTTAACTTATGATTAATTTTATAAATCTTTCTATATTCAATAAGTATATAACAATATATTTTGTCTTTATTCAATAAGCAATTGTTATTTGGCTTGTACTTTTTTCGATCACTATGAAAAGGAATTCATTTTTTCTTTTTCTAATTATACTATATATATATATATATAATATTTCTTTATATATAGAGTGAGATAAATTAGTGAATCTTGTTTATAATCACACCTTCTATAGTAGTTATTATATATTTTTATAATAATAGTTTACTATTGTAGTAAAAAATACTCAGACAAATAAAAATAGAAATAAAGTTTGTAATTTGCATATATTCATTATTTTTAGATTTCACCTGTATATTTGGTACATTATTATTGTTATTGAACAACGTTTCATTATAATAACCAAAAAAAAATTTGAACAAATAAAGTTATTATAAAGAGGTTTACCCATCATATATAAAAAGAAATAGAATAATAATAAAAGATAATTCAAAATCTATTTTAGGTTATGATTAAATTTGCAACCCGCAAATTTAACATTCTAGAATATATTTTAGAATTACCTTAATAAAATTTTTGATTTCGCTACTAATTTCGATTTGATTATGCAAGCTAGTGTCCCACCCCTTTTAACCCACTATTTAAATTTTGTCCTATTTTAAAATATTTTGCAAATATAGAATTTCAGAAATTACCTTTCTAAACAACATTAAACCTAGATCAAATTGTTGCTCATGAGATCAATTTTACAGATAAAATATTAAACGGTCAGCTTGCATCTTCTAAATAAAATTTTAGACCTTAATTTAACATTTTCTTATAAAATCTCCAGTTTACTCAAAATGAGTTTCTAAGTTGTGGTCTAAATCTTTTTATAAATTGCACGAAAAAATAATAATAATATATATAAAAAAAATATTTTCTAAGCAATTATCTCAAAAAAAAAGAAACAATTACCAGACATGAAAAATTATGTTTTGAGAAATATTACATAACTAAAAGTGGTCCTAGTTTACATCCTTATGAATAAACCATCTAAAGCTCGTATGAAAGTTGATTTAATTGTCTTAACGATAGCAAAATATTTCTAAAATGTTCATGAACAATACATACTTATGTTAATTGATAATATCTTCCATTTTATCTAAGTAGGATCCAAAGCACCAATCTTATTGGATAAAATATCTTTCGATGGCTTATCAATCGATCGTTATTATTTAAATACGTTCTTTACCAGAGAGAATTACTTATGTCCATATCCACTTCTCCCAACAGAAATTAATCTAAAATGCTAATGATTTATTGGTTAAGAGAAATTTAATAACATAGGGTTGGCAAAAATGAAGAAAATTTGTGTGAAAACTTCAAAAGACAGACAAAAAAATTCAGAGAGTTGGTAGTAGTTGAACAAATACTCATCAAGATGCCCAATAATTACTTTTTTTAATTATGTACTATAATTAAATTAAATGTCTACCAATATAGAGGTTTAGCTACACCTTTTATAGATCACTTTTTTTTTTTCATTTTAATTAAATAGGGAAAATAGTACTTTGGTTCCTCAATTTTAGCTAAATTCCTAATTTTTGTCATCATGATACATGACTCAATATATTTAACGTTTAATTAATTAAAATATGTGTTTTCACTACAAAAAAAGTGTGAATTATATGGAAATTTTCCTAAGGATTAGTATGAAAATCCGCAGGAAACTTATTTTCTTGCAAATTTTCATACTAATCCCCAGAAAAATCCCCATGTAATTCACCTTTTCCTTGTAGTGTTTGGAATACTTTTAGAACTCGATTACGGTTAAATATATAGTAATATACAAAACAAGCTATCGAATAACATGAGTAATCAAGTGGCGAAACAATTAATCATTACCGTCAAAAGTGTATACTTCAATTAAATAAAACTTAACATAATAATTTATCTATAACTAAGGGACTAAAAATGTTATATTATCCTTTTTAAGTAATTTGATTTTTAAGCAATTAATTTTTGTTAGAGCTTAGATTAGTTAGACCTAAAACTAAATTAGTTAATGTTTGAAGAATACGTCATTTTCAAAATTATTATTATTGTGATTTATGTGTCTAATAATAACTTAAACATCACAACCAATTCTTGATGCAAATTATATTATCCACCTGCATCATTATTATTATTATTTTGACTTGATAGGTTACCTGATTAACTACTTGAAAGAGACTAATATAATAATCACCAACCCAATAATAATAATAATAATTAACTACAGGCAACTTCTATCACTAAAAATTAAAAATATATCGCTAATTTTATTTAAGTTGTAGGATCTAAGTCATTGAAAAAAATATTCTATGAAATTTGTAGGGTGGCATTTAAGATAAGGATGGCAGGTGTGGAAATTGGAATAGACTGACTGAAAATTAGTCCTAACAAAATTTCAAAAAGAAAAATAATCTAATTTTAATTGAAAAAATTATTAAAATTTGCAGTGTGACATTTAAGATAAGGTATGGAATTTGTGTGAAACTTTGAATATATAGATCACTACAAAAACAATCAAAGAATTAGTTAAGAAATTCATTGATATATATCTAGAGAGAGAATTTGGGTCGTGTCTCAGTCTCAGTGTGGCTTACTGATCATCACCTTGGTAAGCTATTGTCTCACCAACTAGTTAATCAGACTCGAGCCCTTCCTCGAGCAGATTCCTCCTTTTGCTCCTCAATATTAGCAGTCGTTTCCAATTGTTGTTCCCCTCCCAAGGCCAGGTTCTTACGCATTACTCACCCATCTGTCACCGGAAACACCATGTCCCGTGTCTCCCATCCGACTTGCATGTGTTAAGCATGCCGCTCCTCTTATAGATAGACTAAAAAAATCGAACAGAGTTTTTTTTGTAGCACTTCGCCCCTCTTTTTATTTATTCTTTTATTTTTTCTAAAATTGAGTAAAAAAAAAAATAAAATATTTGAGTTAGTTATAAATTATGAACTAATGAACTAGCCCTTTTATTGGTTATTGGAATTTAACACTTACTAAAAAGAGTTTCCCTTGGTCTATGAACGGGAAGGATGAAAGCGAGTCAATAGGTTAATTCCTCATCCTCAAATCAGCCCCTCCCGTAAGTTCTTTTCTCAAAGAATAAAGAATAGGAGGAGAGAAATCTTGATAGAATTTGAAAAAGCAAACGACAAGTCGATATATAAATAAATAAAGGAATAATACAATTCTATTATGAAAGTGCCATACTAATAAATTTTTAAAGCTTACGTGAAGATGACATTTACGTTCCTTCAATTTTCTATATATCTATATTCATAAGTCAATTTCCTCATCATCTTAGTGGAGACTAGTCTAGAATACTTCACTTTTATTGTCATGATTCATATTTTTGCGAAAAATTCCTTCTAGAATTATATTTAATGTTTCTTTATTACTTTTATTATCGGTGCCTCGGCTCGATAGCTAACCTCTAGGGCATCACTACCATGGTCAGTATCAATCCAAGCCCCAAAAAAGAAAAAAAGTGATGGCATTCTCGACCACTAATTTTGAAAAATCTCGTAAACATTGACATAAGAATTCAACAAAGCGAAAAAATTACTTCAAACACCCTTGAATTCTAAAGATAGCTGAAACCCTCTATCTTGAAGAGTCGTGTCCTCATCTGAACATACCAGGTTGGTTGACAAATCCAAAGGCAAAGCTAAAAAGAGGGAACGTACGATCATAAAAACATAGTTTTGGGATTCTAAAAATAAATCTTAACTAATTCAAATCGAATAAAATCGAAAAAAGAAGTGAACAGAAAAAATGGGCCTATATAATGGGCCCCAATCCAACTAATATGGATAAGTTGAACCAATTGATTATCCATGTTTACAAATGTGGCATTCTAATCCATTACTTGAAAATTTGGCCATGCAACTTGCCAAACATACCCCACAATGTTTTAATAATGAAAGGATGATAATAATTAAAAATATTTATCAAAAAAATAAAAATATTTATCATAGGAAAAGAAATATCTTTTTAAGGTTACGTTGCATGAAAGCAAATTAAGTGGCATATAATAAATATACCACCAATAAACCTTTTCATAACAATAATGTTTGTTATAATTATACAATAACATCATACTCAGAGTAATAACACAAATGAGATATGCAAAGGGAGGTGTCTACAGAGACCTTACTCCTATCATGTGAAGGCAGAAAAAATACTTTTAATAGATTCTCGACTTAGCTAGATATTGTTATAGAGAATGATTGTTGTAGCGAAGTCTGACGGTAATAATTTTGGTTTTTTTTCCAATGCAACTAATCAGCAAGGTTTGGCATTATTGGGAGTCACTTTAATAGGAAGATTTAATTAATAATAATAATAATGTTTGTATAATGCCACTTTATAAAGTCACGAATTTGCTTTATCTTTTGCTTTTGGTCAATGATAAAACCAAAAAAAAGATTGCTTATTGAGTCCATCTTTTGAGTTTAGATAATTTACAATTCTTAATTATTCCCCAAAGAAGGGGGGGAGGGGGGCGGGCGAGGGTGAAAGGTGATATTTTTTATTTTAAAAAAAATAAATTTAGCTTGTGGTGATGGAAGATTGATGTTGATTTCGACCTTGTTATATATAATAATTAAAGGAGGAGGACATAACCATTTATTTTGATCTAAATGAAAATTAAACATATTTTAACGTCTTACATATCGTTATCTTGATCTTTTTATATGAATGAGGAGTGATATAGACATTGTATATATAGTGTCATAGCAATTTTCTTTGCATGCATGTAATTCGATCGTATTTTTCAAAATATTGTACGTGATTCAACATGAGAGAAAATTGAAAAAGGACATAATCATTTATCATGAACTAAATAGGAATTTCACATGTTTAACAAAGCCTTATATATATTCATCATCTTGATTTTTTTTTTTTATAAAAATCTACATGAATGATATATATATACACACACTTATAGAGTGTCATAACAAGTTTCTCCGTATGTGGTTTGTTCATGTTTTTCGAAACGTTGTCCATGATGCAACATGAAAATTCTTAATTTTATGTTCAGAGTATTGTTTGAGTGAAAAATAAATATACATCGCATATATCAAGCTACAAAAAATCCATATTAACAAAAAAAAACATGTTTATATATGTTATCAAAATAATTATATGTATATATTGCTTTAATTAAACTTATATTTTGTGAACCAATTATTATTTCTTGTAGGAGGATAATAATTTTCTTTCACGTCAAAATTTAATATTTGTCATGTGAAAGCAAGTAGCTAGAGATATTGACACCTATATATATTTAGCATTTCACATTGACCAATGTGTATTTTTAATTTTTTTTTTGTATAATTAAAGAAGAAAATTAATACCATGTTGAAAATAATGCAAGAAAAGTCCTTGTCTGGGGTTTGGAAATTATAATGTAAACTTCTATGACCCCTACTTTAAAAAATATATATTTTTGTATTGAAAATATTTATTGAAAAATATTTTGAAGCTATTTTTATATATATTTTGATTAATCATTAAAAAAACACTATAATTTTTTGACACAAAAAAAAAAAGATGACTTTCCAGTGTTTCAAAGGACTTTCTATATAAAGCTGAAAGAAATATAGTTTTCACAATATGTATTTATGTGTATAGATCAGTGTGTTTGGTAGTTGGTACGATGGAAAATGTTTTCGTGGAAAATAATCTCTCATTTATTTTTTTAGTGTTTGTAATATATTTTCTTACTTTTATTAGAAAAGTTATTTCTCTCATTTTAAGCAACTTGTTTTTTAAGAGAAAATATTTCTTAAAACAATCGGGCCAAACAAACATAAAAAAATTAAAAGTATTTTCTAAAAAATCTTACGTTTTAAAAGGGGATTGTATCTATTCATATAGAAAATTATTCGTTTATCCTATCCTATTACTCGTTATTGTCTTGCCCTATTGTCATCCCTATTACTGGCGAGTCGTGAAGTTAACTAATTATTTTCAACCAAACCATTAATTGCCTAATTTAGTACTTAGTTCTTTTTTAGTGTTTATTGACTTTTTGACGACTTCAATAGTAGTAGTATTATTATTAGTTAGAAAGTACGTAATGTAGTCCAACTAAAAATAAAGAAAAAATACATATCTATGTAAGCATGGTGGACTAACTAGAAAGAAAAAAAAAGTGTACGTTTAGGTGCATTTGCTATTTTTTTTTTGTTTTTCTTTCTCTTTTCATTGCAATAAATAAATAAATAAATTGTTGTTAATAAACTTCATCGTTAAACAAGATTAGCGATGAATTTGTTGTTTGATTATGAAATTTGTCTGTCGCTAATTATTCTTTTCTCAATGGTGTTTTTTTTTCTTTTTACTTTCGCTTGTGATTTTACTCTCTTTTTCTTTAAAATCAGGAAAAAAATGAAATTTTAAATGAATACAAAATTTCTTATTAATTTATTTTTAATCTATTGCTTTCTTTCTTTTATTTCTTGGTGAAAAATATGGTAGGTATAGTTTCAACCAAAAATTAATAAGCTGGATATTGTTGATGGATTTGTTTTGAATAACAACTCATACTGTTGACAAAAAGACCATTGCTTAATTACTTGTTGGAGTTGTCTTCTTCATATATTCTTTTATTTTTATATTTTTTTCTTTCTAATTGAATATTTTTTATTTTTTTTAATTTCTAGATCTTTTAAATTGTTTAGTTTATAATTAAATATCTATATATATTTAATAACTAGACAATCTATCGTATGAATTTGTTTATTCTTATGAATGTAATTGTGTTCATAAAATTTAAGATACATTTTATTGGAGCTGGAGGGATGTGTGTGTGTGTGTGGGGGGGGGGGGGGGGGG
>JAJOOR010039592.1:0-14414 GCA_036250505.1 Solanum acaule | reverse complement strand
TTTTTTTAAAAAATAAATTATTTTTGAAAAATATGTCAAATTTTAAAAAATTCATTTTTACGCCACCCCTACTCTCCCCCCGCCACCCCCACCCAGGCCACCCCGTTAGAAGTTTTTTCTTAAAAAAAATTACTTTTAAAAAATGCTTCAAATTTAAAAAAATTCATTTTTGAAAAATATTTCAGGATCGGAAGTCTGGGTCAGGTCCTGGGTCGGATTTTGGAATGGTCGTCGGGGTCATGTTCTAGTTCGGGTGTCAGGGTTGCGTCCTAGATCGATTATTGGGGTTAATTTTCGGGTCAGAAATTATTTTCTAGTCTCAAGCCAAAAATAAAAGATATTTTCTAGAAAAAATGTTTTTCATTCACCAACCAAACCTTAAAAAATATTTTCTACTCACCAACCAAACATGAGAAAATAAGTTAGAAATCCACTTGTTTCCCAAGAAAACATTTTCTAGGAAAACATTTCCCTTCATACCAAACACACCCTAAAGTTGTTAATATTGTCTAGTACGCATAGCTAGAGGAGTTACATAATGTGTGCAACCTTGGGGACTAAAATTGTTGCATGGCCTCATGACCTGTCTCTTGACTATTTATTTCAGATTTGCAATAAAGAACTGAAAATTTTAATTCATTTAGGAGTTTTGAAGGGTGGTTTTGTTCCTGTAATATCCACCTCAGCAGAGGAGTTAATAATGCTTGTTGATCTATGTACTTCTTTCAGGAACTGGAAAGACATCTTGTGCACGTGTAATAGCTAATCAAGCGGTATGCCAGTTCTCTCTTTTATAACTTTCATGATTTATTCCACCATTTTGTTGGTTTGTGCTATTGGTTTTGATCATCCTGTATGTGCAGGCTAGTCATAAAGAGGACAATGACTCTACAATTATATTATGCATATTTGTCTTCGATCATTTTTTCTTTCTGAAGATTTTATAACTAAGAAGCCTTAATTCACAAGATATTACTGATTTATGTCCTAATCTGAAATCATTTGTCTGCTACAATAAACCTATCTTATGAAGTGAACCAAGTCCATAATACGGATAGTGTAAATAAGTATACAGAATAAGCATGGATTGGTCATCAAAAAAAAAAGTACAGAGAATAAGCATGGATCCAGTTTGTGGAATTAAAATGCAAGCTTATGCATCAGGTCATTGAATAGATGCCAATTAATGAAGCGACAAGAAGCTTGGTTCTATGACTTGAGATATTTTACTGTCTGCAGATATCACTTTCCTGAAACCCAAGTCCAATCTTTTGCATCTTATCAAACTTTGCTCTGCTGGTGCACCTCAAAAATCATCTTCATCCATTTATCCCAAAAAGTATCCATAAAAGCTCATCTATATCAAAGGAGGTCATATTTAACTCCATATGTATTTTACTTGAAAATGCAAGTGTTTGACCATCTGTACAGAGTGGAATATCTAAGTAATTAAAGGATTCATACTCAATTTTGCCGGAGCTTGCAGGATTTTGTAGAGTGCAACCAGGATGAATGTAAGAGCTTGGATCTAGGCATAGGTTGTAGGGAAATTGGGTGAGACCTTAGTCAGTGGGGTCACGGAAGTAATACCACGTGCAGTACACACCAGTATGTAGGAAGTTAGTACTTGTATTATTTCATGTGATTCCTCTACTTGATAAGGTTCAATCTATATTACATTCAGGAAAAGTTTTGAGTTCACTTGCATCCCTGAATCTTGAATATGAGGGTCCCATCTAAATGAAACTTCCTGGTGTGAATGTCCCTTACCTGGTCTGATGTCGTCCTTTATGTGCTTCAATTAAGATATTCATACACCCATCCCCAAATCCAGGAAAACTTGTAATTGTACAAGGAAAGAAGACACACAGTGTGGTGTTTCGGCAGGGTTCATCGGTGTTTTGGAGTTTTTACGTTAGTCTATTCCAAGTATTATTTTCCACCTTGCCCTCTGCAGCAGCAGTAGTTTTGAGGTGCTTTGCAATATTTTGATTGGTTGATGAGCTTCTCTTCCGCTATTGCAGGGTGTCCCATTGTTATATGTGCCATTGGAAATTATTATGTCAAAGTATTATGGTGAAAGTGAGCGTTTGTTAGGGAAGGTGTTCTCACTTGCCAATGATTTTCCAGATGGTGCTATAGTTTTCCTCGATGAGGTAATCCTTGGAAGACTGTAGTGACATAATTCTTCTTTTTCAGTTCTCTATATAGCTGTCAAAATTGTCTTTCAACAAATCCACTATCCTTGTATCACTTTCTTTTTGATGACCGTGGTGTCCGGGCCAACCCTCGTGCACCTCGACTAATTCCACGGGATACCTGCCACCTCCCAGTAGCAACACCTCCCACTAGCAACAAGTATCTGGTAACTTTGTCCACCAATGCTTAGGACAGATGGGAAGAAATAACCTAGTGTTTTGTCTTTGCTGGGATTTAGACCTGAGACCTCATGATTCTCAACCCATTTCATTAACCACTAGGCCACACCCTTGGATGCTATCCTTGTATCACTTTTTTGAACCACACATATGGCAGGTTGATTCTTTTGCTACTGCTCGTGATGGCGAAACACATGAAGCAACACGCAGACTTTTATCAGTGCTATTACGACAGGTACTGTTGGAAATCCTATATATTTTTAATCACTAGCATTAATATATGTAAATGATATTTGAAACAATGTTTGGACATAGTCTAGTACCCCTTGGGAATTTTTTAGTATTCTGTAATTTCCTCAAGAAAATTGTCAGTACAGTACTGTATAATATATCAGGGGTTGTTACTCGAGTCGCTCTGTGGTAACAATCACATTTTGTTATGGTTTATATTTGACTCTAATTCTCCCGGTATTGTTAAAGACTCATTGGGAAAGATAAAAGGCAAGACTTAAGCTTCCACATGCAGGAAGCAAGCAATAACTTCTCATGGGTTGTCTTGGAGGATTTGGTTTGAAACAATGATGCTTATTTTGGTTTTATATTCATTTAGAAAGTGTATCTACATCTACTATTTATATATATGATGAGTGATGACATTAGCAGTATTCATATGGTGGCTTGTTAAAAATTTACTTGGTGCAGATTGATGGATTTGAGCAGGAGAAGAAAGTAGTGGTAGTGGCTGCTACTAATAGAAAGCAAGACCTTGATCCTGCTTTAATTAGGTAAATGAGGTTTTAGATGTCCAAATGATACCTTCTGGAACTTTGGCTCTCCTTGATTCATCATTTTCTGTTGATTCCAGCCGATTTGATTCCATGATTACATTCCCCCTACCTGATCAACGAACTCGTCAGGAAATAGCCGCACAGTATGCAAAGCACTTGACAGACTCTGAATTATCTGAATTTGCAAGAGCCACGGAAGGGTTAGCAATTATTGTCAAACTGCTTCTCATAAAACAAATTAAAGTGCTTAATTTTTTATATTCTCGACTTCAGCAGATGAGTTGGGGGATGTGATTGGGAGCTGTTGTGGTTTTCCAGTTTTAAATTTTTTTATTAGTTAATATTTACCCTCTTATTAGTTACTTCTATTTTCGCACTTGGTATCGATGTAATAGGTAGTTTTTCCTCTGTCCAATTTATGTGTCATACTTCCACTTTTTGTCTGTGCACAAAAGAATGTCATACTCCCTTATTTAGAAACAGTTTAATTTTAAACTTTCTATTTTACCCTAAATGAGATGATTTATACCCACATAAATGTCTGTGGCTTGTTTTAGACCATGAGTTTTATAAGTCTCTTTTTTAAAAAAAAAAAAAAAAAACCTATGTGCCTAGTCCAATATTGTTTCATAAATGGGGACAGAGAATACTAGTTAACATGTGAGAGTTCTGCTGACCACTCTTGGGTTACTAACTACAGATTGTCCGGGCGGGACATGAGGGATGTCTGTCAGCAAGTGGAACGACATTGGGCGTCAAAGGTGCAACTTATATATTTGGACTAGATTTGTTCTGCTTCTTCTCTTGACAGGATATTGACACCCTCCCCCTTTTTACTTTCTCTCTGTCTGCTCTGTCTGGATGTTACAGATCATTCGTGGTCAAGCTCCTAAACATGAAGGTAGTGGTGGCTTGCTTCCCCCTCTCCAAGATTACATTGATAGTGCAAGGAACAGGCAAAGAGCTCTGTTTGATATTGAAATTCAGAAGCGAAGCATGAATCCCTCTGCAAAGAAGCCTCTGTTTGATTTTGTATAATATCATCATTGGGTATGTCATTTCCTGTATGTGGCATATAAAATCTACACTCACAACTGTCGTGATTAGTCATCATTGGGTGCTATGCAATTATTCAGATGGTTTTCTCTAAAGGCTTCCATGTTTTACCTATATGCCATTTATGTATGATGCCCGCAAGAAAACGATTTGTTCAATACCATATCCCATTATTTGTTCATTGGTCTATATTTCTGTCATTGACGTTGAACCAGTTTTTATATAGGAAATTAGCCCTGAAGTTTTTAGTTGAAGTAGTTTTTGTTCATTTTATTTGGTAGTTAGCTTTGATTGCAAAGACACACACTTCTTTTTTCTTTCTAAAGTTGATGTTTGCTTTGGCTTTCTGAATTGACGAATTTAAATTGGCCAATGAGCAGATTCTCATCTCGGGAAGCCAGAACTCCCACGGAAAACATTCACAAAAGTTGGCTGCGTAGCACGAAGACCATATGCAGATGGGTGTTAGTAAGTAGTAGGTAATTGTGGAATCAATGTCATTATTCTCAAATCATATCATACAGTCAAATCCCAAAAACAGTATTCTTCGCTAGATGGGAGCATAGCGTGAAAAGTAACATGTACCCACATTTTTTTTGAAAACTTTATGCTCACAGGCACATCAACCGAGTTAAACTTATGGAGGCCCCTTCTGGGACCCTGGAATACTTTTTCCAGCAACCTTCCAGTGCGAGAGCCACCCTCAATACCACTTTTTTCCAACCTTTCTTTTCTTGTTACAATCATGGGGGACGATACCATTTATTTTGTTGTTGGCTTCAAATCTTACTTTATTACCAGAGTAGTTTTTTGGGCTGAAACATGGTATAACATGATGAGTATTAGCAATAAAACGATGAAGTGGCTAGCATTTGCTCTTAAGGAAGCATCAAAAGGCTAGGGGAACTCAGTTTGAATATAGAAGTTTCGAGACCAGTTTATGGAGTTCTTTTCCTAAAGGAATTTTAACAAATATGGTCGCTACATTAGCTAGCATTTTAAATATGCAGGGTAGGAGAAGAGCTGTCATCATCATCCTTGAGTAGTCGTTAACCTTAGGATGGATAGACATAGCTACCAAAATGAATTTCATAAATGCAAGCCTAGAAGGTGCGCAGTTAATATATTACATAGGAAAATAGAGGAGGCTCTCTTATATTTAGACACTGTCAAGAACAATAAATGGTCTACAAGAGAAATAAATGTTGCAATGATTCAACAAAAAGGGCTACTCGCTTGTTATTTCAAATTCGACAATAAGAAATCAAAACGAACTACTAGCAAAAAGCATGGTTGAACGCCTCCCGAAGGAAATTCCAGATGCCTCTCTATCAGAGATTTGATGGTGGGTAAGCAAGCACTAAAAGCACAAGTATGGAATCTACTTTTATGATTTTGTGGCGCAATCGCTTCCCCTTTGAGTTTCGAAACAAAACAACAGACCACATTGTAAGAGAGAAATGGCTATGGAAATGCCACAAGTACAACTTGCAATGGTGGACGCCGACATTTGACTTCCACCCATTATATAGGCCAGGAGGTTTGCCCCTCCAACTTTAGTCCCCAAAAGTCTTTAGTGAGATTGGAAACTGTCACACCCCGAGCCTATATCTTGGACGTGGCCAGCACTCGAAAATCATTGTTGGTCCCTAAGCAAACCTTTAGCTTGGATGATTACTTAGTGGAAGACTTACCCACGCAATATGCGGCTTAAAACAAAATTCAATCATGTAAACTCAAAGTGCTCATATAATATTTGGAATATACTCAAAGCAATACTAATAGTTTGCAAGACATCTCAAGGGAAAGTAAATATTGAGAGATCAACTCTATCTATCTATGAAGCCTCTATTATTCAGGATGGATGTTGGGATAAGATCCACGACATCTCAAGACAACTAACTAGAAAATAAATGTGAAGTCCTCCGGAATGCAAGAAGGCTCACCCAAGCTTTTTCAAGTTCAAAATAATATTGTTGATGATCATGAACACATGTATTTGCATCATAAAAAGATGCAGGTCGAATGATATCAATACATTGAATGTACGAGTATGCAATAAAACTGAATGAATAAATAACTAAACTGATAAAGCTGGAAGAATACTCAACTCAATTAAACTCAATACAAAACAATATTAAGAGATGAAATATTTAAAGCTTCAAAATTAAAAGATGTCAACTCAAGGATGTATATAAAAATACATTAAATTACTCTTAACTCTTATTTGGGAGATTCTCTAATCGACAACCATCACTATGAGTTACGTGATGATACAATGTCTTGCCTACACTGCCGGAACTGTCATATACCTTGATGGGGTATAGAACACCTCAACTAAGTGGATCCACTAAAACTGTGGTCGAAAGTAATAAGGAGTCGTCTTAAAAGTACGACTCTTCACCCATGTTGGCTACTTGGTTTATGAGGAATGTGAGTTGTCTGAACTCATCCCCATATCGGTGTTCAATACTACTCCCAATAAATATATACTCATACTCAAATGTATAAAACATACTCTTTCTCAATTTGAGGTAACTGCTCAAAATATCCTCTTAAAAAAGTCAAATGCGCTATACTCAATCTTTCTGAAAACTCTTTTACTTTTCCTCAAAATAATACTCTCTTTCTTCATGTAAAAATGAAACATTTGGGAATCATATAGTTCCCTTAAGAGAAAAGACATAAAGTTACCACTAAAGTTGTCCCGGATTTTCAAAAAGACACCTTAACTTTGCAACCGTCCTATTACCCACTAAACAATTTTGAACATATAATATTATATCATTTTTCGTCGGCCACCTGACATTGAGAGTGGTTTGCACTCTCTCAAAGAGAGTGAACAACTTAAAATAGCTAATATAATTTTATTTTTACAAGTATTTTATTAAAAAATATATTTCTTATTTTTCTTATTATTTTAACTTTTTTTCCTTTTCATTTTTTTCTCTTTCTTTCTTCTTTCTTCTTCAAAAATTCATTGTCATCCATTGAAGCTTCTCACTTGCAATGTCACCATTTCTATCACGACGTTACCTTCCTTTTTTTACTACTATTAGTTTCTCTCTTTAATTTTAAATTTTTATCTAAATATTTTCTTACATTTCGAACAATTCAATAAACCCATTAGATTTCAAGATGATTATGAAGTATCAAATAGTTTTTTTTTTATCCGATTTCAATTAAGTTCTTTCAATTTTCGTGGAATTCATTGATTCTATTCTTTTAAAATTATCATTTCTAATTTTGAAGTTATATGAAAAGGAGTAGTTGATGATACCTTCAAAGTTTTAAATTTTCTTAGAAAAATAATTAATTTTGTTATCAATATTCAATAAAGTCTAAAAAAAATGTATGAATTCTATAAAGAATTTGACCGGAGAAGAAGAAGAAAAAGAAAAGAAAAAAAAATGGGAGTGGGGTTCAACTTGACGTGGGGGGTGGGGTGAGGGTGGGAGGTGAAGAAAAAGAAAGAAAATGGAGGGATGGATCACTTGAAAGTGGGTGGTGGAAGATGAAGTAAAATTTAAGATGAAATCAAAATTAAAATAAGTCAAAAAGTAAGAGAGAGAGAGAGAGAGAGAGAGAAATAAAGAAAATATTTGAAATGAAAAAAAAAAATTAAATTAACACGTGCCATGTAATGATTGGTGTTTGAACATACTTGCTTCTTAAAATCTGGGGTTGATCGAAAAATGATATAATAATACATGTTCAAAATTGTTTAGTGGGGGTAATAGGATGGTTGCAAATTAAAGTTAAAGTGTCTTTTTGAAAATCGGGACAACTTCAGTAGTGACTTTATGTCTTTTCTCTTCCCTTAACTTTAACTCAAAAATTATTCTTTAAAGTTTACTCTCTAAGTCACTTTTAACTCGTCAAAAATCAATTTATGACAAAAGATGTTTGTTCAAAAGACTCTCAATTACAACTCAAAAATTAGGGTTCATGTGGAATATAAACATGAACAACTCAAGGATCTCAATGTATAATAACATATACAACAACTCATGATCAATGATTTAGAACTCAAGATCACTAATATAACTCATATCAAGAATTCTCGAAACTAAGGGTATAACCATAGATTAAACTTTTACTGACTGAATCGAAATGTAGGGTGTGAAAACGAACTAGTCCAACTCTATGAATTGCCTTACATACTTGAAAGAACAAAGTTCTTGGCGAAATCAACGAAGCTCGAAGAACGCTCGAAACCCTAACCTTTTCCTTTCGGAACCTTGCTCTAAAAACTTGAAGTGTTAATGAACGAAAAAGAATTGATTAACACTTTCTAAACCCTTAACTACATGTAAAAAAGTCGGGGTTTAGGCATAGAAGGGGTGGGCTTTTAAAATACCCTTCTTAAAAACTGACGAAAACCTTCCATCTATGGTTCGTGGTTTGTTATACGGACTGTAGATCCCATCCATGGAATTTATATTAAATTTTTTGGCTCAAAACTTCATTCTACGAGTCCAATCTACAACCCGTAGATCCAATCTGTAGACTTTATACAATTTTCAGGCTCAAAAGTCCATTCTACGGGTCCAAACTACGGCTCGTAGAATGGATCCGTAGGAATTGGACCCCAAAAATCAGACTATCTGAAGTTTTTGACGACTTGACTGTACGGGTCGTCGAAATTTTGATGGCCCGTAGAAACAAGTTGTAGGAACTGACTTCAGGCAACTCTGATGTGATAGTCTTTGGCAAAACGGTCATAAATTTTTACTCTGAACTCGAAATGAGGCCGCAAACTTGGTGGCGTTGGAAAGAGGTCATTATGTGCTGAGAGATATGATCGTTTGAAGTTGACTTTACATCAAAACATACTCGGTAAGAAAGCTTTCAACTTAACTTTGTGCTAGGGGATCCTTGTGATAATTTATATCCAAACCCATTCCCTCACTAAAGAATTAACCTTTACGCATATGAGCAATTTAAGGATCACCCGATACGACCTTACATGCAAATGAATAATGGTTCCGGCATTAACTTAGAAATTGTCGGGTGTTACAACAGCTTATTTCGAAGTTGGATTAGAACGGAAGAAGAAATAGAGTGGCGAAACTAGCTCAAATGGGAAAGGATGAAGGTGAGAGGAAATGACAACTCTGTTCTAAACTCGGTGGAATGGTTATCCTACACTTGGAAGATGAAGTAGAAAAGTGAATTAATATAGTGATAATTTGATTCTTCGTCACCGTAGTCCCTAGGAGAAAAAATCAAATTAATTTTTTATTTCTACAAAAACTTTACCAAAAATAAAATAAAATAGGGATAAGCTTGTGGCATGTTCACTAAACAAATAAATAAATAAATCCCCCACACACTTGAAGATAGCCCATAGTTACGAAAATGGTTAGATAATTTGTTTATATGGATCCTTTCTGCATTAAAGCACATAAAAAATAGACATTGCCATAAAATGACAAGGTAAAATTTTAATTTATTTATCTAAAGAAATGTCCTTTTTGAAGCTAGAATTGATTTTCCTTCATACCTAACATAATGCATAAAAGGATCTGACGATATGTTAACGAATTAGTTCATTACAGAATCAACACTCCATAAGTTTAGGGACTTAAGAATGGAACCAAAAATAGGGGGAATCAACTATCTCTCGAAAATAGATGCTAAGTACTATATTGAAAATATAATTATCTCGCTTGCAAATATATTTGGACGAGATTAAATATTTAATAGTGGTACCCAGATTAGTCTTGTGACTCCCAAGAGACACGCAAGTGTATTTGATCGTCCAATTAGTAGACTGGTTTAGTCCATCATTACCCAAGAGATTTGAGGATTAGCAAGAGTTTAGTCAATGGGAATTAATAAGAGTCTAGTCAATGATAATGTCACAATTTTATGTAAGTGTTAAAGTAAACAAGAGATAATTTTTGAGTCTGATTTATTTCTAATAATAAAGGGAAAAAGGCTTAAAAATACCTCTCTACGTTTGTTTATTAGTTAAGTTTGTCCTCAGTTATATTATAGGGCCATATATACCCCTCTCGTTATGAAACTTAACAAAAATATCCCTCATTTTAACAGATTTACACATGACAATTTAAAAACCCACATGGTCTGCCACTTGGGTGAGGTGGACGTCACGTGACATGCCACCTCATCAGCAAATTTATAGGCCAAATTATGGGTACATGAACCCGTGGTCTTTCTATAAAATTAGGTATTTTATGTATATTTATTTTATAAAAAAAACTTAGTATAATATTATTTATTGACATCAATGCTACAAGAAGGCTAAATGGTGCACTTGATTGAATATTAAATTATTTACCATCTATTGGCGTCAATGCTACAAGAAGGCTAAATGGTGCACTTGATTGAATATTGAATTATTTACCTAGAGTGACTAGGATCAAGTCCCAGCTAATATATATGCTATATGTTTTAGTGGTGCACCCATGTTTTATAAATTCTAGATTTGCATCTGTACAACTATTATAAAAAATTTAGTCAACCCTTCAATAAAGATACAAGAGAAAATTGGATCATTCTTGTATTTTTTTTAATAGATATTCGCTAAAGCAATTATACTATATGTAGCTGATTATTTTAATCTGTATAGAGATTTTGAAACTTCATTGAACAAGTTTCAATAACTTTTATATGCTTCAAATATTTTGAATCCTTCAACAAATTTCATACAAATCTCGTTGTTTAATGAGCCATATAAATAAATTGTGACAGTATTCATTAGATGCATATCAAGTTAAATTGGTAGATTTATAAGATACTTGAAAGTGATTGCATCCACAATAAGAGAATGTGTTTCCATATAATTAATGACAAATCTATACATAAATCTGTGCCACAAGTCGCACTTTATATCTTGCCACTTTATTTTACTTATTTTGTTTTTCGTATAAACACTCATTTGTACCCCCATTGATTTTACACTTTCAGGTAATTGGACTATAGGTTCGAAAATATCACATTTTTAAAAGTGAAGCTACTTCAATTTGAATCGCATCTTTTCATTTATGACCAATCATTTATGTTTACATCCAACAACTGATTTTAATTTGAGATTCTCATCTCATGGTATTATTTTAACTACAATATATAAGCAAATATATTGTCGATAAATAAGTCATTCCAGTTTCATATTTTCTGGAGGAGGTATAACTTAGATCTCTTTATTATCATTATTTTCAGGTACTTGGACCTCTTTTGAGGTTTTATCAACGCGATTATGTTTCACAATTTTTTCCGAGCAACTTTCTCCATATTAAGACCATCTTAATCATTTGTAATAGAAGAACTAAGATGGGAATATTCGGCTCGTGAACATAAGTCAATTGTAATAGAGAGAATTTATGATAACTCGTGGGTCTTATCTGCATAAGAGTTGTTGAATATAAAATAACATATCCCCATAACAAGATGGAGCATTTTATTCTCATAAATATTGATTGAGTAGTTAATTGGAGATGTTCAATCAATAATTTGCTCTATTATTTTGAATATGAACATAAACAACTTATCAAGACGAATTGTCAAATGCATGAAATGTAAATTCATCAATATTATCAAGACGAATTGTCTTAATTTTATAATTTGAAAATTATAATTTCAATCTTATTATTTGATCCAACAATCTTGCGAATGTCAAATTAGGAATTGACAATAAACACACATGTCACACCTCGAATTCAGAGAAGCGCGATCAACATGCGAGCCCTCTAATCAATCACAACCACAAAGTATGATAAAACATAAATACATATAATACGACAATATGCAACACATAATATAACACAATACAAACTTCAGGGTAGCCCTCAAGTACCTAAGAACCACCGCACCTCCTCGTACCACTATTATAATACCACAATTAACTTAACAATCACATATCTGATAACGAAAACCATATAAACACCACCTTTTACTTCCAATTTAACATGACACCGACATTATTGGATATGAATTTCTAGTTAGAATAATATCAATAAAAATTGAGAGATGTTTAATAACCAACTCTTCAAAAGCACACTAGATTACTATTACAAATAATTGATAAACGCTTAAGGTAAATCTTTTGAGAAAAGTATTCAAGAAATTGAAAAATAAAATATTTTAGAAGAAGAGTAAAACAAAGAAAATTAATGGCGGATGAATGAAATAGGAAAGTGAGTTTTGAATTGACACACCTATTAAGAAAACAATGATTGACATAGTGCGTTTATCATTTTACCTATATTAATTATGAAGTGGATGAATTAAAAACTTAAGATTTTCAAAAAGTTCAATCTTTTTCAAAGTAATTAATTGAAGGTATAATAGGTAAAAAGAAATTGTCATTTCTTGATTTGTCAAAATAAACAAGTAATTAGAGACAATTAAAAAATGAAAAGTGAACAAATAATTAGGAACAAAAGGAGTAAATGATTAATTCTTACTATTTATGTTGACAAGGATCTCTTCTTTGGTATTCATGTGCAATTTGCTTCTGCAACTTGTTTCTTAACATACACTACTTTATATCGGTTCAAATTTCAAAAAGTTGTGTGTTTTTACTTTTTATTGGATAGTAAAGTTTATCAAATAAAATATGTCACCTCCTTTAATTATATTCATTAATTTTAAGTAGAAAATATTTGGGAATCATATATTTTATCCAATTAATTTAACTATCTAATAGACGAATGAAAACAAATATATATCCAAATTGCAAATATATATAACTTTGATTATGTTATTAATTCTTAACATAACCGAATAACCAAATCGAAAAAAGCCAAATCAAATAGAGAAAAACCAAACCAAACCAAATTTATTTTGGTTTGAATTGGGTTACACTTTTTCAAAGCCAAAAATCGAAAAATTCAAACCAAATAGTACAAAACCAAACCGAAAAACTGTATACACATCCCTAATTCATATTTGACCAAATCTATTTTTACTCATATATATATTGATGGAATACAATCTAATTCATTTTCAATCTGATCTAATCCACCCATTTATCACCTTCAAAGAAACACAAAATGTAACTTTAATATCCAAATTGATTTGTATTCCTATTCATTTCTACATTAATAAATATATAAAGGGAAATTCAAACAATGGCTAAGTTTATGGAAATCACTTAGCCATTAGACTTGTTTACAGTGTATTGATTATAAGATCAAGGGGAATCTCCTGATTCGTTGGAAATGTGTTTTTAATTTCTATATTTACTTATACCGATGAAACAGGAACTTCATAGATGGTTATTCAATGAATTTGCAGAGACGTAAATATAGCATCTCTGCGAGCATTGGATTCCCACCTAAAGGAGAAACTGATTACATGGCTTAGTCCTGCTAATTTGGAGCTTCACAACATTACATGGGATGATCCTGCGTCTTTGTTGGAAAAAATTGTTGCATATGAGGTACTTCTTTTTTTTCTCCTACTTTGCTTTCATGTATTAAATCATATATATTTTTCATTTTTGTAAAAAAAATTCTTGTACACAGGCTGTGCATCCAATAAGCAATCTTATAGATCTGAAAAGAAGGCTAGGAATAGGTCGCCGCTGCTTTGGGTACTTCCATCCAGCAATACCTGGTTAGTATGCCCTGTCTTGGTTAAGGAGTTGAACTCTACTTAAGAGTTATGTTTCCTGTGTTGCCCATGTGTTTCATAATTGAAAACGACGCTTTATGTGAGTGAACATGCTGAGATTACCAGATCAAGGATTTGGATCCTTTCTTATGAGATATTTAGCATATGATCTTGTGTTTAGCCATACTGGTCAAAGTTATCAGGTGCAGATTTATGCATCACTTTCTGAAGCAGCGTATAGGAGGTGCACTTTTTTCTGGAATCTGAAGTGTGGATTTGTTTGTATCAGAAATAGGGAGAGTTGGCCTTAAGGCAGTCTGTTGAACTTTTATAACAACTTGTGGTTGTTAGTACTCAAAACTGCCGATAAATTTTATGTATGCAATATAAATTATATTTATCTAATCAAAAGTAAGAGTAGCATATCAGGGAGGCTTTGATGATTAGATCCAGAAGTGCGAGAATGGCTGTCCTAGTTCAAGAAACATACTGGACTTTTTGTCTTCAGATATGGTTCACCAATTCTTGAGGTTTGGCATGAAAGAAGAATTGCTCAAATCAGATCGTCATACTTGTCTATCCATGCTGATAAAGCATCTTGTTACTTTCT
>JAJOOR010039590.1:0-12578 GCA_036250505.1 Solanum acaule | reverse complement strand
ACCTTTGAAGCTAGGGTTCAAATCCACGGAGAGACAAAAAATCAATTGAATGATTTCTTCTTGTCTGCCTATGCCTTAGTGGGAGGAGTTACTCCCCCCCCCTCCCCCCCCCACCCCCCTCCCCCTTTTTTTTTTTTTGTTTTTTAGAAGTTAGGGCACTTAATCTAAATTTCCTTGCTATTTCCTGAAATTAGGATACTTATCAGTTATCATTACTGTTACAGATAACCTTCTATCATTAAAGATTCCTTGTGGAATTTAGGTCCCAAAGATTAATGTCTCGCCCTCTCTAATTCTCAAAAAAGAAGAGAAGATTAATTTCTTGCCCTCTAACCAATTATAGTCGACATGTTTTGAGGAAGACAATCTAGTCAAAAACCTTCTAGTGGAAGTTATGACACCAGTATTTTCGTAATTGCTGCCCAGTAGATTTGTTGTTTTAAAGAATGTAATATTGCCTGAAAGTAATTAGTAATTAATATTGCTCATCTATGTCCTAGTCTTGAAGGTTCCTTAGGAAGTTCTGGCCCCAAAACGATAACCACTCCTTGGTCCCTAGCTACTTATGCAGCCAGGCACGAGACAGAGTCTGATCAAGAGCCTCTTTTAGTCTTAAGTCATGGCACCTTGGTATTTTTTATATTGATAATCCACCAATCAGATAGATTTTTAGAACCCACCCGATTACTTGTTCTGTAGTCTTTGATATCGTAAGCTCCTTTTATCAGATATACTGCTTAAGTGCCATTCAAAAATTCAAATCCTGAGAAAGCTCTCTCGTTCAAAGATAAGAATTTTTCATGATATCTCGCTAAAAAATTATCCAGGCAATTAAAGTAAAGCATTACTAATCCGTCAGGCTTTTGTGCTCTGTGATTCCATGTCCCAACTTGTTCTTTAGTTCCTCTACAGTGCATTTGATCTCATTTAGCTAAGTAGACAGATGGTGCGGACGAAAGAGAACAATTCTGGAAAGCAATCAACAGAATAGTTTTGCTGTGACTTCAGGCTGTAAATGAAGAAAGTATTTCATTAATATTCAGGTTACTCTATTTTATAATATGGTTGAAAACAATGAGATCAGTTGAATTGGTTAGCCAAGCAAAAACTGGAAACTCTTTGGTTCCCTGACCAAAATATCCAAATAAAAAGCTTAAGAACTCCCAGACTCTGCTATGAAGCACTCCATTTGATGCATATAAAAGTTTCTTATTTCTTCTTACAAGACATAACGCCTCTATGCATGCAAAAGCTTATAGGCCTTTTTCTCACATCTGTTTATGTTTGACCCTTGGATTTCCAACAGTTGATACCTGATGACATGGAGTTTCAGTCGGGGGATGTGCCAAATTATACAACTTCAGATGGTTCGGTATGCCATTTGTTTGCTTTCCTTACTTTATCTCTTCTTTTGAAAAAAATTCAGCTTGTAGATGTGATTCAGTAGTTTCATTTATTCATCTTTTGTAGGTTAAAATTCAGAAGGAAAGTGAAGTTAGATTGAAGATTATTGGAACACGTGTTGATGCCACAGAAATTGTATGTCAGCAACTTCTCCTTTTTATTTTGTGAATTTTCCTAAAAATAGACCATAGGTACTGCAACCTTTTAATCAAAGGATATACAAGCACAGTCCCAAAGAGAGTTTCAAGCAAAACTAAGAACTCCAAGATTTTTATTTACTAGCATTGCATGGATTCTTTGTAACTCCCTAACATGTTGTTTCCCATGTTGTATTATTTCAGTTCTGTATTGGTACGATAAAGGATGATTTCCTGGGTGTGATCAGTGATCCAGGCACAAATGCTTGATATGCGCAATCGTGCTTGACCTTTGTACATAGATGCTGCTGCTGCTGTACCGTTTCGAGGAGAAGTGATGTTTTCATGGCAAAACTATTGTGTAAAAGCTTCATGTAATTTCCTCTTGAGAAATTAATTCTTCACTGGCTACTGATTAGAGAAAATTGCCCAACGTTGATTTGTATTCTTGGCCAGATTTGTCTCTGCAGCTAGATTGCAAGTTGAGGTTTTGTTTCAACTTTTAACTTATGTGGTACTAAGTCCACATAGGTATTTATGAGATGTTCATCTCCAATTTATTTTCTATGTTGGAAAACTTAGAAGGTTATATATCTGGTTATGGGGTTAATTAATGATACATTTCAACAGTGTTTTCCATTAAATGAGATTTCCTGCTAATGGATAACCTTTAGGTGTTGGGATCCCTATGCCTTGTGGTAGTGATTCCTCTAGCACTACACCTTTACAACAATAACGCTATTCATAGATCAAATTATTTAGTAGATTGAATTTTACTTGATTGTCTACTGTTTCATTGCGTGTGTTGGGGGCATAAGTTTTGTATAAATGTATTACCATGCTACTGAGTATAATTATCTCTTTGGAAGAAGTGGAATAGAATAACTTTGTTCAAGTGTAATGATCATACAAATATAGGGTTCCATTCTTTTACTCTCTTTTGGAAGTCAATGACTACTAATAGCTATGATCTTGACACCAAAGAATAATTTGATCCAATGCTTTATTGTTGTCCTAGTTGCTCCTGATTCGACATTAGAAGTCTATTGAGGGGTCATGTTGTTATCTTTCTCCTGTTATGACCTTTTTGAATTCATAGAACAAATGACCTTAAAGGTTTGTGAACCAATGAGACATCAAAATCATTTTCTTTATTACATCTAAAGTCTTGTCATTTAAACATTAATATTAACCTTTAATAAAAAAATATTTCATCAAATACTATTAATAAATAAGTTTTCAGGAAAAAAATTGATCACTTTCCTTTCATCAAATTCAAGAAAATTGAACAAAATTAGTTTTCTATTTTAGATGGAGTTTGAAAAATGTAAAAATGAATCATAGATAGAGAACTATAAGAAGGGGTCCATTTTATTCTTCATAAGAATAATTATACAACATATCAATTATTTATTTGAGGTGATTCCCTATAATATACACATAAATCATAACAAGGAAACCATTATTTTTCTTTACCTAACTTTTGAGCAATCAACATCCTTGCCAATTTTGAAAGGAAGGTTGACACCACATTTCCCAGGGATACTAGCTAGACGTTTTACTTGTTTTTTTGTGTAAGCTAAAAGCTTCATGCACGAGCAAGCGCTTTGACGATTTGCAATGATTGTTATGTTAGAAATAAGAGATTTAACATCGTTGCAACATTCTGATGGAAAACTTCCACCTAACAATGCATATCCATGACAATATGGATGCATGATCTTATGTACGATATCGCATGTGATCGCCCTCGTCTTAGCCGTTGCTGGTGCCACCACCATGAAAATGAGGAGGAAAGATAGAAGTACTTTCTTGCTAATTAGCATTGCAGAGTCACTAGCCTTTGTAGGAGTTATATTAGTAGAAAGAGAATGCATATATTATATACTAGTCTCCCATAAGTGTGTTTTACACGTTATTCCCTACAAAACCTCAATCATCACATAGACCATAAGCTAGGTTACGTTATAATATTTAGGAAAAATTACCTAACTACAGAATTTATTTTACCATATTTTTAAAAATTCTCTACCATTTGATTTTTTTTAATAAAACCCCTATTCTCGGATACATCACTTTACATGATGTATCAAGACGTATGCGATGTATCGGGACATTGAGTGGTGTACCGAAATCGAGACGTGATACATCGGGACGTTGATGGATGTATCCGAAACTAGGACGCGATATATCGGGACGTTTTGGGATGTATACAAATTCCACCAAATTTAAGGAACTTTTGTAATTTAGAAAAGAGTAGTAGGGATATGATGTAATTAACTCTTAACACTATGAGATTTGTGTAAAATTCTCTATTATTTATATAAGTACATATATACATTAATTTTTTACTAATTACAAAAATATTATTATAGTATATGATTTTATCCATTTAGTATTTCTTTGAAAATGATGTTCTTGATATATATGTTTTTCTTCATTATGTCCTCGTGGAAAATAAGTTCAAGACTAATTGTAGGGCGGCTCAATTGGAGGCCTAAAGCAAAAATTTAATTAGAGGCCTAGAATATAATATAAATAAACTTTATATTTTAGGCCTAAAATACCAATCACATGAGTTTATTTTTTTTAAAATATAAAAAATGGTGGTTGGTTTTTTTAATGATTACAAAATGTTAATGAAAAGCATCAATGATCTAATGGTAGAAATTAGGGGTGAACGTCTGGTATTTAGTTCGAAATTTCTAAATTTTGGGTTTGGTAATTCGATAATTGGTAGTTAAAATTAGATATCAAATATCGAATTTTTAAATTTTAGTTCGATAATCGATACTTGGTAAGGTATTCGGTAATACCATATTAAAGTTGTAGCCGATTGTTACAAATTCACACAACTAAAAAATATATGTATTTGAGTTGTTTATATTTAGTCTTTAACTTTCTCTTTGGAATTGTACTAATGAGTAATTGACCTGTTGATATGTGACATTCGTTAAGTAAATAATTGATATACGATAAATATCAAATACCAAATAGTACTAATGTTTCATACCAAACTGAAACTCAAATAATGTAATTTTAGAATTTTACTTCTCAATACCATACCGAATACCAAATTACCAAATATAAATTTGTTTGATTTGATAATTATTCAATTTTCAATATTTTATGTTGTCACGACCCAACCCACCGTGTACTCTAAGATCTATATAGGAGAGCTATTATACCCAATCTAAAACAAGTAATGCAGAAGTGGACAAATATAAAGTAATCACCCTACTTTAATACAAAAAATTTAACTTGATTAAAATAAAGTATCTTTGAGAAATACACGGAACCATCCTAAGGAACTAGTCTAAAAGAGGTACAAGAGGTTCTAATTAACAAAATAAAAGATCTAAAATTAATAAGACACAACTACCATCATAAAAGAAGAGAGGTGGAACCTGTAAGAGAATATCTTCTCTTCACATTAGAAACATCAATGATCTTGCAACTAGACCATGCCAAGTGACATAGCAAGAATAGTATTAGTACAAACTACATGTAGCGATAGGCATCACCAGTTGATCAGAATCCATCACATAATATCATGCAAATAATCAAAGAAACGTGAAACTTGGATATATTACGAGGACCCCGATCTTTCAATCACCACCTTTACTGTGAAATAATACTACCTTTGAACTCATATGTTCTATCTCAAGTCGCCCCACCTCCTTTCACTTCCAACACAAAGGTCCTTTCCCCCTCATATCATATCATGACCTAACTCTTCTGTTACATAGAAACTTTTCAAACCACTCATTCTACCAACATAAGAATTCCTCTACTATTTTCATTCCTAAATTCAAGTCCACTACTAACTATGTTAACGAGTTTACTACTGTCCCTCAAGCACTTAGACCAACACCCTGGCCCTTTATCACTTTACTAAGCTACCTCCAAGACTCTTACTAAACCATTTTGACTAAAATCTTTCTTATCAGACTGAAAATATAGTGCAAGCCAATGAATAAACAAAACTCCCAGTCAACATCATGACTTAACAACTACTCGAGGCATGTCCAAAAATATAACATTCATCCAAACCTAATTCATCACACATTTCAAATAACTTGGACCAATAAGGAGTCTTAAGACATCGTTTATAGTGTTTAACATGTAATTTCGATCTACAAATTAAAAGAACCACCTCAACATTTAAATACAAATTCCGACCACTAATGGACCAACCTGTAATAATCACATCACGAAGAAGTAAATTCAATTCACTCATGGAACCTGCACATAAATAATCACATGTACCAAGATGGTACCTTAGCCAACCATTAGAAATTTGTACTGACGTGGTATTTGAGCCAATCATATAGATATTTCGTACAATACGTGGTACACGAGACAATCAAATATGTATTAGGCATGTACCTAAGTCAACCAAGAGATATGGTGTACCATACGTGGTATCCAAGCCAACTAGCAATCACACGGCACAATCACAATCACAGTGACATTCACAATCATAATGAATACAAATCACATTTGTACACTAAGAAAACACATTCACTGCATGTATTGATGACAAGGTAACACAAAGGGAATCAAACAACCATCACCTATCCAAAAGAATTTTTTTTCGAGTGCTCCCTACTCATAATCTAATTACCCACAATTACCTTTCATGGAAAACACCCAGCAATCATTATAAGGTCAACATTAACTAATTAAGCTCATTATCAGCCTAAGCCACAACTAACCACAAATTCAACCATTCAGACTCTGTGTCTGAAGGCCTAAGCATGAAATATCTCGACAATATACAAGATATTATATAAGTAAAGAAAGATCTAACTACTCAGTTAAAAGTTTAGCCTTCCTAGACGCTAAGAAACTACCGAAGAACTCTGAATACGAGCTTTTAACTCTGTGGGGATGAATCTTGATGGACGTAGATCAAAATTTCATGGGTTTTGACTCTCTTTATGCTGAAATCCCTCCCCTCCATTGTTTCCAAGCTTAGAGTGGCTTTGAAGGATTTTTAGAGTAAACCTCGTCTAGTTTACACTAAAAAAAAAAAACATTTAGCGATTGACAAAATTCGTTGCTAATCTATGGTATTCCATTGCTAAATCGAATTTGCGACGGATTGTTGGCTGTTACTATTTCGCTCGTTAATAATCTCTTAGCGACGAAAAAATAGTTCCGTCACAAGTTTAGCGACGTATTAGAGACGAATGATATCCGTCGCCACTTATTAGTGACTGACTGGTCCGTCGTTATACTTATATAGTTCGTTGCTTATCTCATAATTAATTTCGTCACTTCAAATAAATTAGCGACGGAATTTCCGTCACTAATCCATCACAAAATATTCTGTTATTTTGAGCAAGCATATTTGCCACTAAAATGTTCCGTCGCCAATATTTTTTTATAATAACGACCAAATTGTCATTAAATTTGTTCCTATAATATTACTAAATACCTCTAAATTTAAAAACATTCATATAAAATAATATTTAGAGGGTTCAAAATCTGTAGATAGCAAATTTCAAATCACATACTTTCAGTGCAAAACATCAAAAGCAATCTATCAACTATTCTTAAGAGAACCAACATTCATCAACTATTGTCATCGCACAATAATTATTTGTGAGTGGCTAATACTAGAATCAGCTTCAACAACTGTGTTTGTATGACCTCTTGAGTTGCTTTGAGTAGATAAATCACCTCCAGCAATTAGATTACTACGACCTGTTGGGATGCTCTGAGTAGACAATCCCTGACCTATGGGATTGCTCTGATTTGGTGTAACTGGAGGTGTCTCAGAGATAGTTGGGGTGTTACTTTGAGCTGATGTTTCAACGGTTGGGGTACCACCTTGTTGAGGAAAAACTATAGTGGGCATCAGAATAGTTTGCATGCTTACATGAATAGTAGGACTACTCCTACCAAAGGACTTCCCACGACCTCTGCCTCAAGCCATACCTATAAAAAATATAACAGTGTAGTTGGCTTCCTGAAAAATGTACTGTCATGTCTAAACAAAGAAACTTTCAGTGATGTGGAACTACAAACACAACAGGCATGAGAGCTCTTATCCAATGTCAAAACAAAATACAGGCAGACCCACATAATATCATGTTCTATGAGAATGAAATGAGACTAGCAAATGACTATCACCAAAAAAAAAAAGCAAGTACAAAGTTTTTCACAGTGTGATTTTTGTTCCCATGTGGATGCTTATACACACTTACTGGATATGTCATGTGAATGAGTCCATTTAACATGGTTCATATGTTATTTCCTTGAGAAAGCTGCCAATTTTTCTTTGCAGACATCAGTTGTCATTAATTCAAAATTTTGGAAATAAGAATTAAGTTTTGGTACTATGATATGTCAGGACTATGATTGCTTTCTTTAGTGGGAAGCTTTATACCTATTTCACAAGTGCGGGAGGATGTAGTGGCTGCTTTTCGAAAGGATGTGGAGTGGCAAACAAGTGAAAATCTGCTTCCTTACAAGATGTTATGCACTAATCGAAAGGTAAATATATATCTCAGATAAGTGAAAAATCTCCTAAAGTTAAACCACTGATCATCCAAAATACACAGTGTGATTTTTGTTCCCATGTGGATGCTTACAAGCTTTTCAAAACTTAGATTAAAAAATAAATTTTTCCTTACTGATGAATTCTAATTCCAGTCAACTTACAGAATAATAAACCATTCTATTTCCAATCAAGTCACTGAAGCATTCTTATTCCAATCAAGATGCTAAAGCATTCTAAGTCCAACCAACTTACTTTAGAGTATAAACTATACTTTCTTTTATAAATAAGGGACTAGTAGTACAAGTATACAAATAACAAAACACCAAACACATAGAAAGATCAACAAGTCCTTCAATAACAGAACTTCCCTTTCTTTTTCCTCATGTTTAAAAACTTCCCTATCCCACTTCTTTATGGTAGTCTTTAATAAAGACTTTGTAGACAAAGTTTGAAAAATTAAGCCACATATAAATTCAGATGCAATTTTTCAATGTAGGAGTTTCAAGAACAAACAAGATAAATAATCAAACCACAAATATCATAGCAAGTCCTACACTACAGGTAGTACTCCAGATGCTGCTGGCTAGAAAAGAGTAATACATGATTAATGTATGATTATTACTTACATGATCTACACGTACTACAGCTGTGTATCAATGTAATTAATCAATCACAGTGTAAAGAGTCAATATATGATACATTTGCACTTTATGCAACTATAAAAAGGTCACTTTGAACCAACTTTTTTGAAGTGTACAAGTTATAATATTCTTTTACAATAACTGGAGAACTACATTATTAAATCATGAAGCTTTCTTTTAAACCATTACGTTCATGCACTTCCAAACAAAACCTCCAATAACATGCTAAAAGGAACTCCTACCATCTTTCACATCAAATCAATACAATTTACCATGATCAAGTGATTTAATTAAGTAAAAAAATACATATTACATAACCATGGTTAGGTGAAAGGAGTCATGTATATTCAAACACATATATGCATGTGTATTTGCGGAGAGGCAAGGGAACAACATGAGGGAGATGCTATTCACCTTCAAACAAGTAGGAAACTAAATCACAACAACTACAACGCTAAAATCAGCAACCAACTGCACATGGCAAGGGAACAACATGAGAGGCAAGTTGTCACATAGTAAATGACACTCGAATGCTTTCTCAATCTCAATAACCAACAAGGGCAGGACTCACCATCCAGCGGCATCTAACTAATCATATATCAGCTCTCGGGCAAGTCAACATTAACACTAAAGTGATCTGAGGAGCTATTAATCCTTATGCAAATAACTAGACCATATGTAGTCATCTCCCATATAGGATATATATGAGATGAGAAAGTGCCACCAACGTATTGAAATTAAGGAAAAAGAAGCTGAGGTGAACTTCGCAGAAACATATGCATTTCTGCCATCATGCACATGATTTTATAAGACATGATAATAGTAATAAAACAACTACCAGAGAGTTAAGTCGGAGAAGCTTCAATTATAACTACAATAGATGGTTTTATCCATTTAGTCACTACGCTCCACTATTAAATTAAGCTACTAAGAAATCCATTAAAAAGCAGCCCCAAATGGTAAACTCAAGCTAACGAGATCATGCATTTCATAATTAGGTCATCCATCAAAGCCCTAAAGGACACCAGATGCCTCATATACGAAGAACAAAACTGCTTAAACTGATCACTAGGTTCAGAGAGGACTTCACATGGTAGATAAAACTAGCACATTACAAGAACTCGACTCATGTATGGACAACAGTGGGGAGGCTATCTCCCACTCCTACACAGGGTATCATTAACACAACATATATTTCTACAGTCAATACACCTATTATAAGTGAAATCTCAACTGTTTTCTGCCAAGTACCAGATATCCTGACAGCTACACTATACTATGAAATAGAACAGCTCAACCCGAAGAGAGAAAGCAAGAGAAGGGCTGAAACATGAAGGTTCATCAATCAATAAATCAACATCAACCACATGTCAGTCGTAGGTTAATTGAGCTAGCTTCTAGTTGGGTTAGCTATTTATCTGTATAGAGGAGATGAACATAGATATATTTTGTAAAAGGCATCACCAAACAAAACTCCATCTACAATGAAAAATATTTGATTTTCTTTTGCAAATATCACTTCCACCCCTTTTAAGGAATCACGGCACCATAGCACAACCCTATTTCTAGAGGAGATGAACATAGATGAACAAAGAGAAATTACCCTTCACTTGAGGCAGCAGAAGTGTGGGAACATTTCTAGACTGAGGATCAAAGAGACGGGAGCTGAGACAGAGGGCTGAGGAAGAAAACCCTTTTTTCAGGGAAAATGTTTTGTTGTTTCCTATTTGGCTATTTTGTTTGGATTAAGAAAGGTCCAAACTTAGTTAAAAATATTTTTGCAACAAACTTAGTGACGAATTGTTACATCTGTCGCTACTAAATAATTATATTAATATAGATTAAATTCTAGCGACAGATTTTTCCGTCACTATATAATTTAAATTCCATAAAAATATATTTATAAATCTAGCAACGCTTTTTCGTCACAAATTCCATCGCGGAGCCAATTTTTCGCGCTATTTTTTAGCGACCAAAAAAATATTTCGTCGCCAATCCGTCGCTATATTATAACTCAAAAAATTACTAGTAATTTTTGCAACGAAATGACTATTTCATTGTGAATCTGTCGTTATTTAGTGACGGAATACAATTTGTCGCTAATATCCATCGCTAAACACTATTTTTTTTAGTAGTATTACCACCGAAGAAGAGGAGGAAAATCAAAAGAAATCATGTTTCCTAGGATCTGATTTCTTCAGCCCCGCTATAGGGGTCATGCAAGTGCTTTAGCGGAGACGCCATAGCAGCAATGCAGGTGCTATAGCGACGACGCCATAGCGGCCATGCATGTGCTATAGCAGCTACTCCATAGCGTGAGTCTTCCCGCTTTGGCGGGCTGATGTCTGTCAAGATCAAATTCAAATTTTGAAATTTTTCATTGTGTTACTCCAATTTTAAATTGACAACGTATTTTAAAAAAATTCGGACTCCACATGAGGTACCTTTTGAAAAATAACAGTTAGAGTCAGAATTTTTATTAAGGACGTCAATAGTTGTAGTAAAAAACTAATTATGAGGCAATTAGGGTTTGAACACACGACCTCATAAAATTTTCACAGCCACAAACTAACCTTCAACTTGCGTCAAAAGGTGTCAATACTTGTATATATATTTATTAAATCAAAATTTGAACCCTATATACAATATAATTTTCTAGCGAGGGCGTGTCACTTGACACCCTTTGAGCAATGGTGGCTCCGCCCTTGAACGACCGGATATGTCGTTACATATGCCCATCCCTAGTAGAAATATATCCTATCATAATAAATATAGGGCTTTGAACCTCAATTGATACATTTGGTTGTGTCATTTTAAAAGAACTTTAACAAAAAAATGAAATATTTTGTTGACATGAACTAGACCTATCTCTTTAAAATTTAAATCTCAAGGTAATGTTTGAACCTTCTAAATCACTGAACCAATTTATATTCTTTGATTCAAGGAATTTAATATATATATATATATATATATATATATATATAGATAAAATCAAAAATAAAAAGTATTTTATATATGCAATGTAGTTTTTTTTAAAAGCAGATCTAGGTGAACACCCCATTCCCTATCCCACTTGATTAATTTTTTTTCGTTGAATTTTTTTTTATCGACCTGAACTTCACCGATCTCTTTAAAATTAGAACCTCAAAGTAAATCTTAAACCCCATAAATCATTGAATTAATTTATAGTCTTATGTTTAAGGAATTTAAAATCTACATAAGTATTTTTGTAGAATGGATTTAAGTGAATACCTACCCATCCCCTTGATCTGCCCCTGTCATCAACCTGCCCCACTTAAAATAATAATTTAAAACCAAACAAGAAGAAAAATGTTGCTAAACATAATTAAATACTATTGCCATGAGGCTAAAACGGCAACTAACCATAAATACTATTACTAGGAAATTAAAATGAAAACGCAAACCAATAATGTAAAATTTTATGGCTTGGAAATCAACTAGTAAACGTACCCGCGCGTTGCGCAAATAGTTGAAAATGAATAATTTTTTAATTTAAAAATAATTCATATGAATTATTATTGAGTATTAAAATTGCAGGTGCAATCATATATAATGTTTTGATTTTATATTAATAGTTGATGCTAATAAAACTTTATCCTTTAAAGAGATCACACATTTTTCTAACAACTTCTATTTTTCATTGTATAATGAAAATTAATAATAGCATATGTGGTGTGTGTTAGATTGATATTTATGTTAATTAATTAAATTTAAATTTATAGACCGGATTTGAATTTAGCATTAAAAATAATAACTCTAACTTTAGTAAAAATATTAATATAATTTGCAAAATATATTGCAACCTATTAGCACACTCCTCTCTAGTTCAAACTTGTAACGTAAAATGATTTTCATTTAATTAAA